>SNQJ01S0152618.1:0-22890 GCA_010110895.2 Picea sitchensis | reverse complement strand
TGATGTTCAATATCACTTTGTGAGAGACATGGTTGAGGAAAAGAAGGTGTTGTTGGAAAAGGTTGACACTTTGAAGAATGTTGCAGATTCATTGACAAAGTTTGTAAGCACATAAAATTTATCCTGGTGTAGAGTAACAATGGGCATTGTTGCCCTGGATTGTTGAATATATAATCCCCTGGACCCCTGGATGCAAAGAAAACAACAAGTGGGAGAATGTTGGGTATGTGTTATATTATTTGCTTGTGTGTGTGTGGGAGCGTCAGATTCGACAACTGCGTCTTACGATCCCTCTAGTAGTGATATTTGTGTCGTGTGCGCCGAGCGCTTTCCTAGGTGGGTCCTAGGGGGTGGCAGGTATTCCCCTCCCTGGTTATGTGCAACGTTCGGCACCAAGCGCCAGCTCGGGGCCAACGGGGTTCAGGGCAGCGCCGCGAAATTTGTTTTTGGGCGATTTTTGCTATTTTTAGTGGTTTTCTAAATTAATCCTGGATTAAGGGATTAGAGTTTTGGTATCTACGAAATACCTAAAAACATTGTATATATTGTATGGTGAATGGTGAAATTCGACATAATGAATATAAGAAAGGTTTTCCCGGTTTAGGGTTTCCGGTATAAAATCTCTGTGTACTCTGTGTATGAGCCATTGATTAAATTATGTTTTGCTTAAGAATCTATATGCATTGCTTTACTTCACAGGTTTAAAACTTACAATATTCACACCTAATGCAGTGGATATATATGACATGCAAACCAATTCCATGGTTTCTACCGGTGAGGTAAATAATCAATCTAGACTCTACACATTTTCTGAATTTATTGAACCAGAGTATGCATTACTACTTACCCATGCTGATGAAAACAGTAGGATATGACAGGAAAGGTTGAGGCATTTAAATTTCAGATATATGCAACAACTTAAAAAATAGGGAAAGGTTGATGGTCTACCCGGCATCCACTTCTCCAAAGGAGTTTGTGAGGGATGTGTTCTTGGAAAACACCCTCAAGAGAAATTCGACAAAGGAAAGACTCACAAGGCTTCCTTTCCTTTAGATATGATCCATAGTGACCTCATGGGCCCTTTTTCGTATCCATCAATCAGTAAAGCAAGGTACATGCTCATTTTTGTTTATGATTTCTCATGCTTCACATGGATTTTCTTTCTCAGGAAAAAATCATAGGTCTTTCAACACCTCAAAGATTTCAAATCCCTTGTTGAGACAAAATCAAGAAAGAAAATCAAATTCCTCCTAATATATAATGGGGGAGAGTATGTCAACCATGAGATAAAAAAAATTTCATGAGGTCGGGATTCAGTTGCAACACACGGTTCCCTATACTCCGCAACAAAACAAAGTTGTTGAGCGAAAAAATAGATCTCTAAAAGAGATGACATCTTGCATGCTACATGTAAAGTCACTTCCACATATATTATGGGATGACGCACTTAATTGTGAAACTTACATCCAAAATAGATATCCCCATAGAACTATCAAGGATAAGACCCCCTACGAGGGTTGGAGCGGCCTCAAACTGGAAGTGACCCACTTCCATATTTTCGGTTCACGTGCATGGGCCAGGATTCCTCTGAGAAGAGGAAGTCACTTGATCCACAAAACACAGAGTGTATATTTGTTGGATATCTGGACGATGTGAAGGAATACAGACTCATTGATCTTTCCTTGAACTGACTCATCATTGAGCGTAGTGTCAAATTCGAGAAAAGTGTCTTGCATGTACCTCAACAACCGCATGCATACGCTTTTGTTCTTCCACCTATCAGATATGATGAACATGCACATGTCGACTCTTCTTCAGATGAGAGTTCAAATTCAGAGGGTTCATATGATCCATAAATAGAGTTAGTACAGTCAGATGTAGAGTCAGTGAATGTAGATGCAGATGTAAAGCCATAGCAGAGGCCCAAGTGTGCCAAGATTACTCTTCAGGATGAAAGAGATCTTGTTGGGGATCCATTTGATACTAGGAGGACTCGATATGATTTCGAGGAGCCTCCTCTTGAACTCATTGCCAATGAATCGATGCCATGCAGACATCTTTTCTTGGTCCATTCTTCAGATCCACAGTCCTATGGCGAGGCTGTTGAAAATCCATTTTGGGAATCTGCCATGCAGGACGAGTACAACTCCATCCTCGAGAACTAGACTTGGGATCTGGTTCCCCTTCCTTCAGGAAGGAAACTTGTCAGGTGCAGATGGGTCTACAGGACCAAGAGTTCAGTGGATGGAAATGTTAGCAGATACAAATCCAGGCTAGTTGCCAAAGGATTTCAGCAGGTGCATGGCATTTACTATGATGATACCTTCACTCTAGTAGTGAAGATGGATTCCGTACGTTTGTCACTTTCCATTGCGGAAACCAAGGGATGGGAAGTCCATCGATTGGACGTGAAGAATGCATTTCTTCACGATGATATCTCTGAGGAGATATATATGGAGCAACCCTAGGGATTTATGCAGGATTCATCTTTGGTCTGTTGAATGAAGAAGTATCTTTATGGCCTTAAGTAGGCTCCGAGGGCATGGTATTCCAAGATGGACTCCTACCTGTTGTCACATAACTTTGTACTTTGTAAGTCAGACCAAAATGTTTACATGCTCATGATGACTAATTCACTTCTACTCCTAGTTCTGTATGTTGATTATTTGTTGATCACCGGTTGCTCGACTTCATCGATTGCTGCAGTCAAGAGGATTTTTCATGACATGTTTTTTTATGACAGACACGGGTCCAATACATTTCTTCCTTGGACTCCAAATTAGTCAGGATGCATTAGGCATCAAACTGTCTCAGGCCAAGTATGCATGAGATCTCCTTGAGAGATTTCACATGATAGACTGCAAGTCTTCCCTGACTCATTTCCTATTAGGAGTTAGACTTGAGGATGGCGGGGTAACTCCACTGGTTGACAACACACTGTACATACAACTAGTGGGGAGCTTGTTGTATCTCACACACTCCAGATCAGACCTCTCCTATGCAGTTGGAGTAGTTTGCAGGTTCATGCAGAAGCCACATGAGCTACATTGGAAGGCTGCAAAGCGTATCCTTCGATACTTACAGGGCACCATCACCTTTGGGATTCACTATGTAGCAGACTCTACATTGGACCTCATCAGGTTCACTAATTCTAAATGGGCTGGTGAAAACATTAATCGCAAGTACACATCTTGTTACTCACTCAGTCTTGGTTTCAGGCGTATCTGTTGGTCGAGAAAGAAGCAGGATGTTATTGCTCTATATTTAGCCGAGGAAGAGTACATAGGAGTAGTTAACATAACCATTCAGGCTACGTGGCTACAACATTTTCTCATTGAGTTAGGCATTCAATTTAATTGGCCGATCGTCATCTGGTGTGACAACCAGAGCACTCTGAAGTTCTGCATAGATCCAGTTCAGAGGCAGTGGATGAAGCACATCGAGATCCACATGCACTACATCTGGGACTTAGTACACGAGGGGATCATTGATCTACAGTTCTATCCTTCAATAGAACATACTGCAGACATATTCACCAATACCTTCACTGAGCAGAAGTTCCATTCTCTACGCAGTCCTCTTGGAGTGAAGGACACAATTTGCTAGCAACTGTCAGTTCTTCTGTTTACATAGATTGTACTTTGAGGGGGGGTTTTCCCATGAGTTTTTCCCTCTTTCCTCGTTTATTTCAGTGTATCTTTTGTATTTGGGTACCTAACATGGCCTCATTGCCGGGATCCATTGTTTATTTTCACCATAGTGATGTTGAAGGGGGTGTTGGAAATACTTCACACACACTTAGGATTTTTTTTTCCTAAGGTTTTCCCTATGTTTATTATTCATTATTTAGTCTCCTATATTTTAGGGAGAATATTCCTCTAGGATAATATTCTATTTAGTTCACACTTCAGTTTGATCAGTTGAGTGGAGTCTAGATGCCACATTGGGATTATCATGCAACATTGGGATCATCACCATGCAACATTGGGATCATCACCAACTAATGCACATTTTCCTTGGGATCATCACCATACTAGCACATTACTCATGATTCCATGATATTCTCCTCACTTCACTCTGTTTCAGTCAGTTAATAGAAGACTTAGAGACTAGTTAACTCAGACTAGGTGGTAGTTCACTCTCGTAACTACCTGAGAGACTAGACTAGGTGGCAATTTACTCCCGTAACTGCTGGTGTGTGTCCAGATCACTCTAGAGAACCACTATGGCACATTGGATTCTCCTCCAGTGTGCATTAGTTGAGTTATATAGAGTATATCATGTGTAAATTATCATTCATTCATTTGGTTAATGGGAATTCTTCCATTCTTTCTCTCCTGCTTCTCTTTTCTCATATTTTCTCTGCAAATTGTGTATGCCATTTTCTAGCTAGATCTATTATGTGTAGGTTCAACACATTTACAAGAACCTAGCAAAAGCTGCAAATAATCATCAACCAATATAAATATATGTTTTCATTCCCGAGGCATGCATACCTATGCTCAAAATATGAGTTGACTCAAAGCATGACTGCCGACCAATACACTGCGGATCCACGAGAATGATGAATAAGGATATGAAAAATAGTGATACAATGTGGATCCATACCTCCATGACATGAACTGATCACAACCGCAAAAAATGCAAAGTGGATCTACGAGATAAAAAAACATAACCACAAATCAATACAATGTGGATCTATGTGACAAAATATGTATCAGTAAGATTGCCAACATGGTGATTGTACTGAAATATTTTACATGCTCAAAGGATCTCCATCACATCCTAGGAAAAGCACATAACATAGTGAGCGATGAACCCAGGGTATTCGTCCCTATCCTGAGATGGTACAAATCTATCCATGTGAATATATGACTTGATGTTGAACATGGTAGAAACATGAGTGGAAGATGGATGAGGAGTGGATGTATAGGGATGATTGATAGCCTTTACATTAGCATGCTCACTTGGAATTGTGTCATAAGTCTTTGCTCGGGTCGTTAAATTAACTAAATTAAACATATAGACGTAGGAGGCTCTTGAGGAAGCATCCCCATGGTGGGATGACCTGCGTTTCCCCCTTACGGTGGGGCAGGATTTTGTGCAACTAGATGTTGCTACTGAATTGAAAAATGGACACTTAACACTGTAGGTTGGGAGGTACCCTTTAGAAATTTAATGACTTCCTCATGACAAGGACAATGTTTTGTGTAGTGGTCTTCCTCAAAAATCATGCAAGGAAACTTAACTTTCCTATTTGGTTGAGTATGAATAGTTTTTGTAGTATCCTGCTGGTTAGAATATTTCTTGTAGTTACCCTTATTCTTCTTCTTACCTTCATGTTGCTGAGATGAAGTGGATTGGACCGCATTCACCTTGAAGGTTTGAGTAGGAGTGGAAGTAGTCTTGGTGTTTGAAATGAAACCTGGTTCCAGAGCAGGGCTTGTCGGATCATTCGACGGGCGAGGGGGAGCATGAGGGATCAAATCGTAAAGTGTTCCAGAATGGGAATATACCAAGTCCAAATATTGAGCACGACTGATAACCTGCTCCTCACTAACAACACCTCCCATAAAAATATCTCTAGGGATGGGTGGAAATAACAAATTTGTAAACTAATCTACGAGGGGTTGGTATGGAATTAGAGATTTAATCAACCGTCGACCAATACATTGTGGATCCATGAGAATACTAACTAAGGATATGGCCACTAGAGATACAATGTGGATCCATAACTCCATGACATGAACTGATCACAACCACGAAAAATACACAATGGAGCTCCGAGATAACAAAACATATCCACATATCAATACATTGTGGATCTATGTGACAACATATGTATCAATAATATTTCTAGCATGGTGAGTGTATTGAAATATTTTACACGCTCAAATGATCTCCATCACAGCCTGGGAAAAGAATATAACAGAGTGAGCGTTAAACCCAGGGTCTTTGTCCCTATCCTGAGATGGTACAAATATAGCCATGTGAATAGATGACTTGATGTCGAACATGGTAGAAACCACTTGATTATTGATCATTGAGGTATACCATTAACAAGTGCGATGGAAATCACCAATGATTCCTAAGGTACCTTTAGTACATTCCAACAAATGTGAATAAATGAGCCGAGGTTGAACATTCATGGAATCATCTGATTAGAGGTCAATGGTGTAAACCTATAGTTAGAGGCGAGGAGGCCTACCATTGAGGCATGCAAGTCCCAAGGTACTAATTGGTTTCAAAGTCTAATTCCTAGATAATGTGTTGAAGTTGACAGGAAAATACTCATCGAAGGGGGCCTTGATGTATCCCCCATAATCAACAAGAAACATATAAGGTAAAGTGATATGAGATGGTGGATTAAATGAGTATAGATTGACACAGAAAATGGAAACTGGTAATACTGTAGATGGATGGTTTGAAGTGAAACTTCCCTTGAACATTGCGAGGAACAACAAATGACTTGAAACCATTGAATCAATGAGTACCAAGAACATAATGTGGCAATAATAAGATAACTCTTCAACTAGAACAAAAAAATACAACGACACATGGAATTGGTATGACTCAGAGACAAGAAGATTACCCAACTATAATATGATACACAAATAGGTGCCATTTTCAAGGGAGACAACAATATCTGCCATAATGGATTCCAAAAAACTTGACCCACTTCCTTTAATTTTTCCCTCACCATGATTGGTGAGTACCTCTTTGTTTTTTAATGAGCTTGAGGAGGGTAACAAATGCTCGGTATAGCTCATCTTCGATGAGTCCTTTAACATATGTTTAATTAACCTAAAGAAGGAGGGGTTCGATATTGTATGGGTCCTGGAGATTGGATTCACATAGGTCCTTCAATGCATAATTTTACAAGCCCAAAGAAGGTAAACTCGGTGGTTTTTCACATTTAGAGAGTCTAAAAAGAACTTAAAGATGACTCCATGGGTGACTTTTTCGTAAATTTAGCCTCCCAAGCCTGAAAAAAGTGTAAACAAATTAAAGGGAGAACTCTTCTAGTCATGCTTGACTAGATTATTCCTTTTTCATAATTATTCTTGCGAGGCCAAAAAATAGATAAAATACCACTTGAAATATGCCCTTTCAAACCTTTAAATGAGTGTGAAAGGAAACAAGCTCACTCAAAAATATTTTTATGTTTAGGGATTTTGAAAAGAGCTTAAAGGCAACTCCAAAGAGTTCCTTTTTCGTGTAGCTTTTATGAGTCCGAAAAAGAGATAAAAGTATACTTGGTAACCTATTATCATGTATTAAAGAGCATGAGAAAGAAAAAATACTGAGCTCAATAACCTATTCTCATGTATTTATGAGCACGAGAAAGAACAAAGACTAATTCTGTTCTAGAAAAGACTACTACATCTCATGTATTTTTCCCCCAACTTGCGTGGTAGAAGCTAGTGGCTTCACACTAGTATGATGTCTAGAGGCTGGAAACCTTCCCACCAATTGTCATTTTCTCTGCCAACTCTTCTTCTTTCCTCGTTCAGATGTTTGGTTACTAATATGAATATTTTGACTAGGTGGAGGAAAAGAAGCTTCAAGTATTCGATCCAGAGTGAGAATCGATTCAAATTGAGGGGGATCTGTTTCATTTTTTAACAAGCTTGACAGAGACAATGAACTATGCTTGGAAAGATGAGGTACTTCCAAAGGATCAAGTGATTCACGAGATTTTTTCATTTGAGTCGAAATCATATTTAATGTGGCAACCTGCGGGGTGTCAGGAGAAGGTAAAGGAAAAACCCCCATGAGTGAGGAATCCTTAAGGAGACCTACTCCTACACTCTCAAGACTATATTGTCCTAGAAAAGGGACATTATTTGCTGCAGGATTATGGAGATCTGGAGTGAAATAGTCTAGTTTATCAACAATGTCAATTTTTCCTTGATGGGGAAATTGTAAAATACTAAACACTGAAGATGCGAACGACAATCATCGCATAGAACCAACTATGACCAAGTAACAAATTGTAATGCAGGGGTGCGTCAACCACTTCGATATCAAAGGAAACAGTTTTACCCTTCAATTTCATAGTGAAATATTGCAAGAGTCCGTGAGGTTGGAAACCACGTCCATCAAACGCTTTGAGGGTAGTAGGAGACTGGCTAAGTTTAGGGGAACCAATGGCTCTCGAGTAAGGAAAATACATGACACATGTGGAGGCTCCTTCATCCAAAACAATGTGATGGATGTTCTTTCCACCAACCAAAATTTGAATTTGGAATGCTAGGTGGTGTGAGATCCTCTCCTTAAAATAGTCTAGATTAAACGTAATCATTTTTTATTCCTTTGGATCCATAGCCCCAATGGCTGACATCAGGGTTCTAAGTTGGCTTGGACAATTTTGTAGAACTTCGAGGGTTGACATAGCACAAGGTTCTTGCGCCAAATATTCAACAATATTGTAGTTTTGGGTGGCACAGACACTTGGATTAAATGTCGCTTTTCGAATTGTGCCCTTGGGCGGGTGCAACATTGTGTTAGAAATTAACTTCTTAATCTGAATAGGAGTGGAAGATGGAGGAGGAGTGGATGTGGAGGGATGATCGATAACCTTTACATTGGCATGATCACTTGGAATTGTGCCATAAGTCATTGCTTGGGTCGTTAAATTAATTGAATTAGACATTTAGACCTCAGAGGTGCTTTAGGAAGCATCCCCATGGTGGGAATGACCTGCGTTTTCCCCTTATGGAGGGGCAGGATGTTGTGCAGCCAGATGTTTCTATTGAACTGGGAAAGGGTCAGTTAACACTACAGGTTGGGAGGTACCCTTTAGAAATTTAGCGACTTCCTCATGACAAGGAAAATATTTCGTGTAATGGTCTTCGTCACAAATCATGCAAGGAAACTTGACTTTCCTATTCGATTGAGTATCAAAATTTTTTGTAGTATCCCGTTGGTTAGAATATTTCTTGGATTTACCCTTGTTCTTATTCTTACCTCTAGGTTGCTGACATGAATTGGATTGGAACACATTAACCTTGGAGGTTTGAACATGAGCAGAAGTAGTCTTGGTGTTTGAAACAAAACCTGGTTCCAGAGCAAGTCTTTTTGGATCATTCTATGAGCGAGGAGCATGAGGGATCAAATCATAAAGTGTGATGGATTGGGAATATACCAAGTCCAAATATTAATCATGAAAGATAACCTACTTCTCACTAAAAACACCTCTGATAGAAACATCTTTGGCGATGGGTGGCAAGAGAAACTTTGTACGCCAATCTGCGAGGAGTTGGTCCAAAATTGGATCTTTAATCAACCATCTCCATTGTCTTAACTCATGAATGTGATTCAATATGTGGGTGGAAGAGGATTTTCGGAGTGAGGTCAAAATCTCTGTACCAGTCTCATACCGTATAGGAAACTAGAAATGCGTCAACAAATCCATGGTAAGAGAATTAAAGTTGACAAAGGAGTTAAATAGAAACTCAATATACCATTTGGCTGTCGCACTTGTAAGTGTTCTCTGAAAAAGCCTCAGATGAATGGAATGATCCATAAAAGAGTTGGAAGAACACCATAAATGGAAAGTCATAACATGATTGTTAGTATATTCCTCAGGTTTTCCATCAAATTTCAAGATGTTAGATGGTAATTTGGAAGGGATGGCGGGATAAAACATGGCATGTTAAATGGGATAATTTGTCAAACGCAACAGATCTGGCAGATATAATGTAGCCAAAAATGGAACCTGTCGGTTACCGTGTGGATACTGGGGGTAACCATGTGGCATAGGAACACGAGTAGGAACATATCTAGGTTGCGGAGAGATGGAAAAACTAGATGGTCCTCCCATGTATGGTGGTTTCCTGGGTTACCCACCCATGTAAGGTGGTTGTCTTGAATGTACACCCAAGTAGGGTGGTTGTCCTAGTTGTCCACATATGTACTATGATTGAACAAATGGAACTCCTATGTATTGCGATAGACCTGATGGTCCCCCCATGTATTATTTTTGAAGGGAATGTTGCGTTGGAATCATGGGGTTTACAGATTGATAGGGAAAATTTCCTTGCTGGGGAATGTCCATTGGATTGGGTTGACCCAACAAAGCATTAGCAAATCCTGGATATGGTTGTCCAGGATGCATGCTAGTGGTATTAAGGATAAAAGGAATTGCAGGAGTGGCTTGCCTCCAGACTTGTTGATGTTGCAACAATATAGGTTTCCCCCTAGTAAAACATTTCCCTCCAGTTGAAGGTTTCCCCCCAGCTAAAGGTTAGCCTCCCATTGAAGATTGACCTCCAATGTAGGGTGTACTCATATGAAAAACTTGATATGGAGGCTGAGTAGCTTGTGTAACCGTGGTTGTGTGAATGGCTTGATTGCTAGCCATCTGAACGATGGGCCTACCAAGTGAAGCACTTGGTCTATGTATGTGTGGAAATAGTGAAGAAGGAACATTACCTAAACCATGTGCGAAAGGAGTTGTATTCACAAGTGGTTGTGTCAGGGTTACCTAGGTCACCAATGTTCCCAATAAAGAAGAAGCACCAACAATATAAACTATAAGAGTTGTGGATAAAGATAAATTTTGAAGTCCTTCGAAAAAACAAAAAAGCAGTGGGTTCACACCAAAATATTGTGTAGTGGTTGAATCAGGTGGTAAATTGTAAGAATAATAGGCATCAATATATCTTGTGGACGGTGGATCAATGAGTGGTAAACCAAGTGGATGAGTAAAAAGAGGATTCACGTAAGATGAAAGGCTTTCTACAAAGGTTCTGACTGGTTCTTCTACGTGTTGGCCACTTCTAGGAACTGCACTCCCGCTCTTAGAAGTTTCATATTATATTTGTTGGCAGCTTCTTCACATTATCTGTTTGAGGAAGAAGTAGCTCTTCTGGTATTTTTCTTGGAGTCTTCAACATTCCTATTTTCTCTGTGATGGACTGGTCACGATCTGTTACCTTTCTGCTTCTCCTCGTGAATTTCCTTTGACGGGTTGGGTTAATGCCCAGTTGGTTACCATACACTTCTCTCGGATTGGACCCTAGATGTGATATAAGCACATGATTGCGGAAGTTTTCAAGGGCGGTTTGGATCCACACTGCTCCGCCTCCTGCAATCCACCATCAACTGCCACATACCTCTATATCTATACCATGGTTTAGATTGCGGGACCACTCAAGGATGATAACGTTCGATCATTTTCCGTCCCCGCAATGAAGTGTGGTTATCGATCGTGTTGCAATCTACGATCTCAGTAACCCTGCCATTTTATCTCCCCTGCTAAAGTTTTCTTAGTCTTTCATTTTTAGAGTTCCTCTAACCCCATTTAGCGATGGTGGAAATTCAAAACTTCGGGACTTCGACGGTCAGGTGCTTTGGAGATTTTGGCCTATGCTGATTTGAAAAACACCCGTGGAGTGGTAGGGCCTGAAGCGACGTGGCATCCTGAGGTCACTTCGGGAATTCATGATGTAAAGCATGGAAATATCCCAAAGTAGTACGTGCCTAGTTGACGTGACAGTCTCTCGTCACTTCGACATTTCGGGCTTCGAGAGTTTGGGATGTAAAGCATGGAAATCTCCCGAGGTAGTACGGGCCCAATTTACGTGGTAATATCTCGTCACTTTGGGACTTCAGCTCTTCGAAACTTTAGGATGTAAAGCATGGAAATATCCCGAACTAACTTTCTCTTGGTTGACATGGTAGTCTATCATCGCTTCAGGGCTTCTGTCTGGTCATTAATCCTTGTGCGAATTTGAAACTCCGAATGCACGAGAGTCATCGATCTGATTGGCCTGCTGGATATCCATCGTTGCAATTTTAATCTATCCGTTCCTACAATATGAGCCTAAAATTGACAGCTTTTGAATTGTTGTTTTTTCCCGCAGAATCTTACTGTGCATACAAAATACTTGGTGGAACCTGGATGTCTTCTGTGCACATGAAAGGCTTTGTGGGCCTGCTATATGCTCAATTAGTGGAAAACAAGATGACGATTATTTCAAACTCAAAGCAGACATGCAATTATCTTTCAAGGAAAACAAAAATAACTCTACGCAAAGAAATAGTCAAGCAAGTCAATGAGGAAAAAAATTTCATTGAACAGATGGGAAACCGACTTTTTCAACCAAAAGAGGAAAAATTTGATGAAGGCATAGGGAAATGAGAGAGGAGGGGCAGGGGTGTAGTCCTAGGTTACAACATTGGCTCCAACCGAGGATAACACTTCCCTGCAAGGTGCTAAGAACAATAGATTAGGTGCCTTATCCATAGGTTCAATAACTTTCTCCAACCTTCCTTTTCTTACCTTTGTTTCCGTCTGTCATCCATGTATCTTTGCCACTGTCTCTCAGCCATGCATCTCTAAAAATTAACATTGAAGCTAACCCTAATGCCTTTGTTGGGCTATGGAGTCTTTATTCAAACTAAAACTTGAAACTGCAGCTAAACCCCAGTGCCTTTATTGGGATATGGAGTCTCTTATTCAAACAAGCTACTGAAAATCAACACACTGAAAAACAATCTGCGAACTAAAAATTAAATGCTCAAACTATGAGCTTATTCTCCTACTACCTACTCTATTTAGTTGAAAACCAACTCAATCACATGTAATTCCATTTCCAATGAAACCAAGAAACCATTTGATTGAGAACCATAACTCCATGAATGCCACTATTTAAAATAATCCGAATAGGGTATAGAAAATGCGACAAAAAGTTAGCAGACATCTGGTACTTACGGTTGCAAATGATGATCGTGCTAGAACTTACAACCTTCAGGATTTTGGAAACATAAGAATCCATCCAACTTGTTATTGGATCTTGAAACTCATGGAAATCCTCTAACTGGTTGAGAAGACAAAGTTGTTGTTGTATGAGATCTGCATTATTGATAAGATTATACTCTTCATGTTCTCGTTGAAACAACTCACTAAGATCAAACGCTTCACAACCATTAAGGGAAACAAAACACTCTTGATACTATTCATCTGGTTGTTTGAACCGAGAGAGTATGTCTTCTACATGGTTGTTTTTTTCTCGTTCATGTTCTAGAAGGTCATTTTCATACTTATAGATTTCTTGTTGCTCAACGATTTCTGGGGAATGCAGATCCATATCTACTATAAAATCACATTTGACATGTGGATTTGGTAGCTCCTCTTCATAACTAGTAAATTGAGTTTTTTCAACTTCAAATATATCACAAACAGGTGCTAAATATCCATGAAAAATTTGAGCAACAAATTGATCATAGTGATGACTATCGTTAGCTGCATCTTGAACACAAAGCTAAAAAGCATTCTGCTAGAAATCCAAACTAAATAAGGATTTAACATCAACATTTATTGCCTTCTCATCATCATTTTCAGTTTTAAAAGAATGTTGAAAGTCGTCATGTTGTATAACATAATTGTAAGAAGATACAACTGATAATGAATCTTCTTTCTCTTCCTCAACATTATTGTCCCCTTTATCTATACTTCTAGAAGAACTAATAATGGACTGTTGAATATAATTCAAATTCTTCACAACAATTTTCACAAAGTAAATCAGCTGGAAAAAACCTTTTACAATGATCACTAAATGTTGCATGGAACTGTTTCAGGGAATATATGCTAGCAAGAGGCAAGGATCGGTACCATTCACGAGCATCTCCATCTAATGAGTACATGAACATCTTCATTAATACATCCTCATGATGTATACCCAACTGATGCATGAATTCATGGAAATAAAGCAAATGATCTGCGGGGTTATCATCTTTATTTTCTCTAAATCTGGGCAAGTAATCACCCCATTCTTCTATAGTAGGAACAGTATTTGGAAAACCAGGAACAACAGAGAAATTAAAAGGAGCAAATCTCTGAGCTAAGATGGCTTCCATCTGAAAATATGACTTCTTAAAACTGTGGAGTCGCCACTGGATTCTTTAACCATGGAGTTGCCGGGTGAATGATCTGCAGTCTAAATGTGTCTGGTCTTTGTTCACCATCAAAGATCAGATCTAATCATTTTCATTCTCCAAGGGAAATATATCTCGTTACTATGTTCCCCGTAAATAATGCTGGAAGATGTTGGTCCTAAAGTCTGCACCTGATTGCTAAAGGGAAAAGCTAGGCCACCTGAAGTTTTGAATGGTTGATTTTTTAATTTTTGTTGGTCAGTTAGAGGTTTGGTTTTACTAAGAAAAGAGCATGGTTGGGTCAAAATATGATAAGGATGAGGGTCCTCCTTGGCTGGTGGAACACAAATGACATATAAGTGAAATAATAAAAACAAAGGGAAACATCAAACCACTCAATGAATAATTTGCTGCCAGAAGTTTAATACTTAAAATATCATTTTAAGACATTAAACATGTATAAAAAACACAATTACTCCCTCAGGTTGCGATAAAAACAAATATTCACCAAGCATTAGCTGTTTTCACAGGTTTCATATCAATAAAGACAAGTTATACAATAGCCGAAGGAAATGAAATGTACTTTGCACAAATAAAAAACTACATTCAAGATAAGATAAAAACACATGAAGATTTGAACGAAACATTGTCATCAAGAGAGTATTCACCAGGTAGAGAGCTTTAATCCATGCATAGAATAGGTCCAACCAGTTTGATGCATTGCTATCCTTTCCCCCCAAAACAAATCCCCCCAAAACATACAAAACTGCATATTTATCAGAGTTGCAGAGGCTCTCGTCCATCTGGAACTGAGACTGAACTCTACATTAATAATTATAGAACAATTTATTAACTTGACTAAAACACTGTTGGAGTACAACAATGTATACTTCACACTTGAATTAATCGAAAAGAGTGGTTCTTATGACACATAGAAGACCACTTATTGTGTTTTAAACTAAAAAGAGTCTTGAACTGAACAATTAAAAACTACCACTAGCGATGAAACTGGACTAATGCATGCACTGGATTGAACTGGGATTGGTAGAAAAAGAATAAGAGCGACATAATTGAGTTCTGCATTGAGCACTATCATGCATGCATAGTGTTTGAGGCTAGTATAGGATAACCAACTATATTTGTCAGCTTCTTCACATTATTTGTTTGAGGAAGAGGTAGGTCTTCTGGTGTTTTTCCTGGAGTCATCGACATTCCTATTTTCTCTATGATGGACTGGTCGTGGTCTGCAACCATTCTTCTTCTCCTCATGAATTTTCCTTGACGATTTGGCTTAACGCCCAGTTTGTTTCAACGCGCTGCTCTCAGATTGGACCCTAGACGTGATATAATCATGGGATTGCGGAAGTTTTCATGGGAGGTTTGGATCCACATCGCTCCGCCTCTCGCAATCCACCACCAACTGCCACATACCTCTCTAGATATACCATGGTTTCGATTATGGGACCGCTAAAGGATGTAAAGAATTTTCCGTCCCCACAATGAAGTGTGGTCGTCGATCGTATTGCAATCTGCGATCTGAGTAACCCTGCCATTTTAGCGCCCCTGCTATAGTTTTCTTAGTCTTCCATTTTTAGACTTCCTCTAACCCCATTTAGCGATGGTGGAAATTCAGAACTTTGGGACTTCGACGGTCTGGTGCTTCGGTGATTTCGGTCTATGCTGAGTTGAAAAAAATCCATGAAGTGGTAGGTCCCGAAGCGATGTGGCAGCCTGACATCACTTCGGGACTTCGACTCTTTGGGATTTAAAGCATGGAAATCTCCCGAAGTAGTATGGGCCCGGTTGACGTGGCAGTGTCTTGTCACTTTGACATTTCGGGCTTCAGGAGTTCATGATGTAAAGCATGGAAATATCTCGAGGTAGTACGGGCCCGATTGACGTGGTAGTCTCTCATCACTTCAAGACTTCGACTCTTCGGGACTTCAAGATGTAAAGCATGGAGATATCCCAAAGTAACTTTCTCTTGGTTGACGTGGCAGTCTCTCGTCACTTTGGAATTTCGGCGCTTCAGAGCTTCTGTCTAGTTGTTAATCCTTGAGTGACTTTGAATCTCCAAATGCACGGGAGCCGTTGATCTGAGTGGCCTGCTGGATCTCCACTGTTGCAATTTTAATCTGTCCGTTCCTACAATCTGAGCCCGAAATTGACAGCTTTTGAATTGCTTCTTTTTCCCACGGTATCTTACTGCGCATACAAAGAACTTGGTGGACCCTGAATGTCTTCTACGCAAAGGAAAGGCTTGGTGGGTCTGCTGTATGCTCAATTAGTGGCAAACATGACGATGATTATTTCAAACTCAAATAAGACATGCAATTATCTTTCAAGGAAAACAAAAATAATTATGCGCAAAGAAATATCAAGCAAGTCAATGCGGAAAAACAAGTCATTGATCAGATGGGAAACCAACTTTATCAACCAGAAGAGGAAAAATTTGATGAAGGCATAAGGAAATGAGAGAGGAGGGGAAGGGGTGCAGTCCTAGGTTATAATAGTACCTTTAGTACATTCCAACAAATGTGAATAAATGAGCTAAGGTTGAACATTCATGGAATCATTCGATCAAAGGTCAATTGTGTAAACCTATTTTCGAAAGCGAGGAAGCCTATCATTGAGGCATGCAGATCCCAAGGTACTAACTAGTTTCAAAGTCTAATTTTTGGGTAATGTGTTGAAGTTGATAGGAAAATACTCGTCGAAGAAGGGCCTTGATGTATCCCCCATCATCGACATGAAACAGACAAGGGAAAGTGATATGAGATGGTGGATTAAATAAGTATAGACTGACACAAGAAATGGAAACTGGTAATACTACAGATGGATGGTTTGAAGTGAAACTTCCCTTGAACATTGCGAGGCATGACAAATGACTTGGAAGCATTGACTTGACGAGTACCAAGAACATAATGTGACGATAATAAAATAACTCTTCGATTGGAATGAAAAAGTATAAAGACACATGGAATTTGTATGACTCAACGACAAGTAGATTACCCAACTGTAAGATGAGACACAAACATGTGCCATGTTCAAGGGAAACAACAATATCTTCCACAATGGATTCCAAAAAACTTGACCCACTTCATTCAATCCCCCCCCCCCACCATGATTGGTGAGTACCTCTTTGTTTTTTAACGAGCTTGAGGAGGATAACATATGCTAGGTATAACTCATCTTCTATGAGTCCCTCGACATATGTTTAATGAACCCGAAGAAGGAGGGGTTTCGTATTGTATGGGTCCTGGAGATTGGACTCACATAGGTCCTTCAATGCATAATTTTACGAGCCCAAAGAAGATAAACTTGGTGGTTTTTCACATTTAGAGAGTTTGAAAAGAACTTAAAGATGACTCCATGGGTGAATTTTTCGTAAATTTAGTCTCCCAAGCCCAAAAAAAGTGTAAAACAATTCAAGGGAGAACTCTTCTAGTCATGCTTGACTAGAGTATTCATTTTTCCTAATTAGTCTCGTAAGGCCGAAAAAGAGATAATTTACCACTCGAAAGCCTCCCTTTCAAACCTTTTAATGAGTGTGAAAGGAAACAAGCTCAATCAATAATCTTTTCATGTTTAGGGAGTCTGAAAAGAGCTTAAATAAGACTCTAAAGAGTTCCTTTTTCGTGTAGATTTTACAAGTCCAAAAAAGAGATAAAAGTATACTCAATAACATATTCTCATGTATTAACGATCATGAGAAAGAACAAAGACTGAGCTCGGTAACCTATTCTCATGTATTTATGAGAATAAGAAAGAACAAAGACTAAGATCATTCTAGAAGAGACTACTACGTTATGATGGGAACGACCCCCAAGCAAGGATCACTCCTAGCACCGTGTCTCTCTAGTGGTATTTCCCCCCCAGCTTGCATGGTAGAAGCTAGTGGCTTCACACCAGTATGATGTCTAGAGGCTAGAGACCTTCCCCCCAAGCATCATTTTCTCCATCGACTCTTCTTCTTTCCTTGTTTAGGTGTCTCATTACCAATAGGAATATTTTCACTAGGCAGAGGAAAAGAAGGTTCAATTATTCGATCCAGAGTGAGACTCGATTTGAATGGAGGGGGGTCTTTTTCATTTTTTAACGAGCTTGACAGAGACAATGAAATATTCTTGGAAAGACAAGGTACTACCAAAGGATAAAGTGATTCTAGGGATTATTTCACCTGAGCCGAAATCATATTTAATGTGGAAACCTCTGAGGTGTCAGGAGAAGGTAAAGGAAAACCACCATGAGCAAGGAATCCTTAAGGAGACCTACACCTACACTCTCAAGACTAGTTTGTCCTAGAAATGGGACTTTATTCACTGAAGAATTGTGGAGATCTGGAGAGCAATAGTCCAGTTGATAAACAATGACATTTTTCCCTTGATGGGGAAATTGTAAAACACAAAACACTGAAGATGCGACGAAAATCATTGCATAGAACCAACTACGACCAAGTAAAAAATTGTAATCTAGGGGTGCGCCAACCACATTGATATCAACCAGAATAGTTTTACCCTTCAATGTCACAATGAAATATTGCAAGAGTCTGTGAGGTTGGAAACCATGTCCATCAAACACTTTGAGGGTGGTAGGAGACTAGCTAAGTTTAGGAGAACCAATGGCTCTATAGAAAGGCAAAGACATGACACAGGTGGATGCTCCTTCATCCAAAACAATGAGATGGATGTTCTTTCCACCAAACAAAATTTGAATTTGGAATGCTAGGTGGTGTGAGAGCCTCTCCTTAAAATAGTCCATATTAAACATAATCATTTTTTATTCCTTTGGATCCATAGCCCCAATTACTGACAACATGGTTCTACGTTGGCTTGGACAATTTTGTAGAACTTCAAGGGTTGACATAGCACAAGCTGCTTGTGCCAAATATTCAACAATATTGTAGTTTTTGGTGGCACATGCTCTTGGATTAAATGTCTCTTTTCGAATTGTTCCCTTGGGCAGGCGCAACACTGCATCAGAAATTGACTTCTCAATCTGAAGAGGAGTGGAAGATGGAGGAGGAGTGGATGTGGAGGGATGATTTATAGCCTTTCCATTAGTATGATCACCTAGAATTGTGTAATAAGTATTTTTCTTGTGTCATTAAATTAACCGAATTAAACATATAGACCTCAAAGGCGCTTGAGGAAGCATCCCCATGGTGGGAATGACTCGCATTGTTCCCTTTGGGAGGGGAAAGATTTTGTGCAACTAGATGTTGCTGCTGAACCGGGAAAGGTTCAGTTAACACTGTAAGTTGGGAGGTACCCTTCAGAAATTTAGCAACTTCCTCATGATGAGGACAATATTTCATGTAGTGGTCTTCCTCACAAATCATGCAAGGAAACTTAACTTTCCTATTCAGTTGATTATCAACAGTTTTTGTAGTATCCTGTTGGTTAGAATATTTCTTCGATTTACCCTTGTTCTTCTTCTTACCTCTGGTTTACCTCTGGTTTGCTGAGATGAAGTGGATTGGATCACATTCACCTCAGAGGTTTGAGAAAGAGCGAAAGTAGTATTGGTGTTTGAAACAGAGCCTAGTTTCGTAGTAGGTATTGTTGGATCATTAAAAGGGAGAGGAGCATGAGGGATTAGATCATAAAGTGTGTCGTACTGGGAATATACTAAGTCCAAATATTGAGCACGGCTGATAGCCCGCTCCTCACTAAAAATTCCTCCCATAGCAACATCTCTAGCGATGGGTGGCAAGGGAAACTTTGTAAACCAATATGCGAGGATTTGGTTCAGAATTGCATATTTAATAAACCTTCTCCACTGTCTCCACTCATGAATATGATCAGATATGTGGGTGGAAGAGGATTTTTGGAGTGAAGTGAAAATCTCTATACCAATCTCATACCATATAGGAAACTAGAAATGCATCAACAAAGCCATGGAAAGAGAATTAAAGTCGACAAAGGAGTTACGTGTAAACTCAATATACCATTTGGCCATCGCACCTGTAAGTGTTATCTGAAAAATCCTCAGACGAATGGAATCATCCATTAAAGAGTTGGAAGAACACCATAAATGGAAGAACATGATTGTTAGGATCTTCCCCATTTTTTCCGTCAAATTTTGGGATGTTGGACGGTAATTTGGCAGGGATGGAGGGCCAAAATGGGGGATGTTGAATGGGATCGTTTGTCAAACGTGACAAATATGACATAACTAATGTAGCAAAAAATGGAAGCTGTTGGTTATCGTGTAGATACTAGTGGTAACCATGTGGTATGGGAACACCAGTAGGACCATATCCAGGTTGCGACAAGATGGAAAAACTAGATGGTCCCCCCATGTATGGTGGTTGCTCGAGTTGTCCACTCATGTAAGGTGGTTGTCCTGATTGTCCACCCATGTAGGGTGGCTGTCCTATTTGTCCACCCATGTACTGTGATTGAAAAAATGGACCTCCTATGTATTGTGATTGACCTGATAGTCTCCACATGTATTTTGTTTGAAGGGACTATTGCAATGTAATTACGTGGTTTACAGATTGATAGGGAAAAATTCCTTGCTAAGGAATGCCTTCCAGATTGGGTTGACCCCACAAAGGATTAGGAATTCCTAGATATGGTTATCTAGAATACAAGCCAGTAGTAGTAGGTATAGAAGGACTTGCAGGAGCAGATTCCCCCTAGTCTTGTTGATGTTGCAACCATATAGGTTCCCCCCCAGTAAAACTTTTCCCTTCAACTGAAGGTTTCCCCCTAGTTAAAGGTTGGGCTCCCATTGAAGATTGACCTCCAATGTAGGGTGTACTCATCTGCAAGGACTGAGATGGAGGTTGAGTAGCTTGTGTAACCGTGGTTGTGTGAACGACTTGACTGATGGCCATCTGACTAATGGGCCGACCAAGTGA
The DNA here is from genome assembly GCA_010110895.2 of Picea sitchensis. Classification (NCBI taxonomy): domain Eukaryota; kingdom Viridiplantae; phylum Streptophyta; class Pinopsida; order Pinales; family Pinaceae; genus Picea; species Picea sitchensis. The sequence goes on along the minus strand of SNQJ01S0152618.1, from coordinate 2,138 downwards.
AGCACTTGGTGTGTGCATGTGTGGAAATAGTGAAGAAGGAATATTACCTGACCCATGTGAGAAGGGAGGTGTATTCACAAGTGGTTGTGTCGGGGTTACCTAGGTCACTTATGTTCCTAGTAAAGAAGAAACACCAACAATATCAACTATAGGAGTTGTGGATAAAGATAAATTCCCAATTCCTTAAGGAAAACCAAAAATCAGTGGGTTCACAAAAAACGATTGTGTAGTGGTTGAACCGAGCGGTAAATTGTAAGAATAATATGCATCAATATATCTCGTGGATGGTGGACCAATGAGTGGTATTCCGAGTGGATCAATAAAAAGATGATTTTCGTAAGATGCAAGGCTTTATATGAAGGTTGTGACCTGCTCCTCTATGTGTTGGACACTTCCAAGAACTACACTCCTGGTCTTAGAAGTTTGATCTTTGATCATTCCTTTGTAAGAAACATTGTGTTGAGGTTCCTAAACTTCAGGATCCATTCCTTGTATACTATGAGATCTTCAATCCTAAGGTTGAATATGAAAATGAAAGAAACAAACTCCTATGAAAACTAAAAGCAATCAACAAGGCAACAATAGGTTCAAGGATCTTTTGAAGATGGTATGTCAAGCCGCCAATGAAGAAAATAAGAAGAAGTTACTCCAAACTCCACGAAACAACCCTTCTCGGTGCAAGAAACCCTCGATTTCGTGGGATCACCCTCAAAGGGTACTAAAAGTGTGATACGACGTCTGCCCCAGGTACCATGGGAACCCCCTGAAAGTCACCTTTGTATATACCTAGGAAAGGCCACTAAGGTTACCAACTTGCAGTCAGCCTCCAGGCAGGTATAGTCGACAGTCGGGACTGAACGTATGGGCAGGATATAAAAGTCTTAAATTTTTCTAAAGGACCAAAGACAAGTGGATTGATAAAACTATTGAGGACCTTGAATGAATTCGAGATTCACATATCACCAAGACCAAATGAAACCAGTGACACTTCAAGAAAAACCCTTAGTATACGTTCTGTCCGCTATGATTGGTCAAGCTTTGTAGGGGTAATCTCCACTTCTCTTTCACACATGACCTTGTGTTCAACCGCTGTGTTAGAGGGGGTTCCCGACTATGCTTATAGAAAAATTGGATTTGTTCACTCTTTAGTGTTCTACAATATATTTAGTAGTCTTGGACGATTTACTCACTTTTCCTAGTCCAAAGACCCTAATCGCGTGCTACTGTTGGTGTGCTAAAACCAACAAATGTTCTAGTTGATTATATCAATGCATGGTTGATTTTAATGGATTTTTATTGAGAAGTTTCATGGATATGAAACTAATGATGTGAGATAATCGACTCTAATAGAATGAAAAATATTGAGATGCAATTCTTTCGTTTCGATGAATTCAATGTATGGGAATGAGAAGAGTTCTATTCTTCTTAACACAAGAAATTACTCAAAACTATGCAACTTTAAATTTATGGGAGCAAGATGATGCCAAACTACCAAGCAAATGCTTTCGAAATCCAAATTCACATGAAAAACTAGATCTTTTCCAAGCATGTATCAAAACAAATTTCCTTAGAATGCAAAAATTTCTTTGTTCAATTATGTATGCAATGAGATATGCAAGATTTTCCACTTTTTAACTTTCAAGTGAAATGAAAGAGATCAATGTTTGACACAAATAAATATGAGGCAAAAAAAAAGAAACTAAACAAAGTGCATTAAAAAAACTGATGAGAATTGAAAGAAATCAAGTGGGAGATAACTTGTTCAATCAAGGACTCAAAGATGTAAAAGAGAAAGAAGACAAAGACTCTTGAAAATCCTAAAAAAAAATGAGAAGCAAGAAGCAATATTCAATTCTAGGTTTTGGTAAACAAGAGAGTCTTAATCACTTAGAAAGCGAGATGTTTCAACAAAGACAAAAAATGCCCAATATGAAACAACCTTTGAAAACTATAGTTGATGAAAACTCCTAAATAGTCAAGCAATCTAAAAACTTTGTGAGACAAAGATTAGACAACTAAAAGGTAGGATGAACTAAGGGATATTGTTAACCCAAGGGGACCATACAATTTCATAACTAGGAGAAATTTGGAAACTCAAATGAGGGAATGAAAAGAGTGATGAATGTCAATTTCTCAAG
>SNQJ01S0152617.1:14152-27939 GCA_010110895.2 Picea sitchensis | reverse complement strand
GAATAAAGAACAAACAAATAATGATGTGTCTAAGGTTTACTTACCCTACATACAAGGAACAACAGACAAACTTGCAAGGATTTTAAAGAAGAAAAACATTGGGGCAACTTTCAAACCCCTAAACACTATTAGAAATTCCCTTAAGTTAGTCAAAGACTTTGTTGATCCCATCGAACATAAAGGCGTCTATATGATCCCGTGTTCGTGTGGTAAACAATACATAGGAGAAACAAGTCGTTCCTTTAGAATTAGGATTCAAGAACATGCCGCTAACATCAAACACAATCGCACTCATCACTCAGCTCTCGTAGAACACTCAGATAAAACTAAACATCAAATTTGTATTGAAGAGACCAAAATCCTTGCCAAAAAGATCACTATCACAATAGGAAATTCAGAGAAGCAAACGAAATTGAAAAACAACCTAATAATCTAAACATAGATGATGGATGGAAAATTAGTCAAAATTGGATCCCTACCCTAGCCAATATGAATAATTCTAAATATTAATTTATAAACATTTTCCATTCGGCTCTTATTAAACAAAAATTGATAAACAAACAAACAATTAATTATTAAACAAACAAATAATTAATTATTTAAACAAACAATTATAATTTCTAAAATTTTATAATTCTTGATTTCATTTTCAATAAGTCGACTCCTTATAAAAACTTTTCAAGTATTTATATACCTGTTATATCATTTTTCCTTCATTTCTCACAAATGATTTCATGATGATGGACCACACTAGTTTGGTCCGAAACGTCGAAAATAAAAAAACCTATGCGATGATTCCGAAAGAACTCTCTGATCGAGATACCAAAAGACTGAACAAGAAGAAATTGAGTCACTGTATGAACTGTGTCACCTTCTCCAAGCTTATGACTTACTTTTGGGTGGATGAGAGAGTGTGAGAGCGTGTACAAATGAGCTAAGGAACCCCCTTACTTATAGTCTTTGTGTCCTTCTAGTTGGCCCAACTTCTCTTCTAGGAAGGTTTCTTTTCATTATTATTTATTCTTATGGGAAGAGTTCTCTTCTAGGGTAATTCAACATTTGTCCAATGGCTCTCTCACTTTCAAAATGTTCTCCACATCTAAGAAAGGTCATCTAGGAGGTAAATATCCTCCCGCATCTAGAAAACATCAACACTCCCTCTTAGCTAGGGAGAAATATTTCACGATGTCTTCATCTAGTAGTATATTGACTACACTACAATCTGTTGGTAGCACATAGTTTCCATAATTCTGTCGGTAGCTCGAATCGTCTATCATGGTATCTACAATCAGGTATCACTCAAATACTCCCAATGTGAAGTAGTAGTCTCCATGGCAATCAACTAGTGGTGCATACCTACTGCAATGCCATCTAGTAGAGTACGACCATGTCGATCCATAGTAGTACACAACTACTATCTGGTGGTACACAACCACTCCAAGTAGAACATAACTACTATCCAATGACACAATGTCTCTCTCTTGCAATCAACTAATAGCTACACAAGCTACGACCATGCAATCCAATAGTCTCCATTATTATGGAGCAATCAACTAGTAGCAAATAACTACTACCACGCTATCAACCATAATCATTTTCTGCAACCTCCATGACTATGCAAAAATCATCTAGTAGCACAAAACTATTACAATGCCATCGACCATAGTCAGGATCCAAATGACTATGCAACAATTATCTTGTAGCACACAACCACTACAATTCCATGAACCATAGTCATCTGTATGACTATGAAACAATTAGCTAGTAGCACACAAATACTATAATGAGATCAACCATAGTCCTACCTATGCTTATGCAACAATCAACTAGTATAACAAAGCTACTATAATTCCATCAACCATAATCATAGTCGATTTCTCTATAACTATGCAAAAATGAACTAGTAGCACACAACTACTACAATGCCATCAACCATAGTTATAGTGTCATCTAGCAGCATGAATCTACTGCCATAGTCCTCATGAATATGCATGTGATTTTTCTTCTCTCATCATGTTCGAAAGTGCATTACCCCCTCAGTTACCTCACATGATTGATCTAGGGAACCCTTGGCCAGAGGGGTTTGACAACATGAGAAGAAAACAACACACCTCCCTCTCAAAAAGGGTGGACATTTTGTACCATGTCATACTTGTCTCTAGAGAACCTCGAGTCTTTTTCACTCCTAGTCAAATCAACATGAATAATAGGAGACAGATTTTTCATTGGCCATTCACTACTAGCCAAGTCAACATGGCTAATCCTCTGAGTGAATGCATCATTCTCCCTTCAAGTCAAATAAACATGACCAATTTTTTAGAATGCCTGATCAATGTTATTCATCTGTGGATTTGTACTAGAGCTTCATTACTCCATTTTGCATCATGTATCAGATGAATTCCTACAAGAAACTTTCAAATCCACACTACTTCACGGCTTGCAATACTAGTTGTTATATACTCTGCTTCTGTTGTACCGAGCGCCACTGAGGTATTTTTTCTCTCAACCATGAGATCAAATTGATCCCAAACTGAATAAACATACAAAAGTACTCTTCTGATCCATGACACTCCCTTCCTAGTCAGAGTCTATATATCCCTACAACTTCACATCTCCATCTGAGGCATATCTCAATCCATATCCAATTGTACCACATAGGTACCTCAACATATGTTTTGCTTCCATCCAATGTACATGTCTAGGTTCAACCATTTATTGACTGAAGGAATTCATTGCAAAGCATATGTCCAACATGGTGTTAACTAGGTACATTAAGGATATAATCAACTGTCTGTACATCGTGGGATCCACAAAATTTGAAAATAAATCCATCGGTAGCTTCAGAATTATCATCATGGGTGTGGCCATGGACTTGTAGTACATCATCCCGAACCTCTATAGGATCTCAAGAATATATTTTCCTTGGGTAAGGAAAATCTCATCAGATCTCTCCCACACCTTCAATCCCAAGAAGTAATGCATCATACCTAGATCCTTCATCTTGAACTCTGAAGCGATTTCCCTCTTGCAACCAACTATGAGATTCTCATATCTTATAAAAAATGAGTCATCCATATATAGGATCACTGGGAAACCATCCCCAAGCTCATCAAATAACTGTCTGATCTGGCATATCATGCCCTGGGTGCCTATTTAGGCCCGTACAAAGCCTTCTTCAATCTACATACATGAGACTCATTCTCATGTGTCTTGTGGTTTGTCTATGTAAATTTCCTATAGCTACTAGAGAAAGTGTCTCATCATAATATTCTCCCTGTTGCTGGGAGAATTATCAAGCCACAAATAAAGATTTGTGTATCTCTATGTTGTCATCTGCAGTATGCTTGATCTTGTAGATCGACCTGTATATCCATATCCCATTCCTTCTAATTGGCTTCCTCCTTTGTCACTAAAACAAGTGAATCCTCCCAAGAGGTCTGATATCTCCTCGAAACCTCTGAAGCTTCGATCTAGCATTCTATCTGTTAATCGTGTAAGACATCTCTCTCTCCCATCTGAATATGAGGAGAGATACTTTTTGAATGAAATTTACTAAGCAATTGACTTTCTCTAAGATCAGACTCACTCTAAGTATGCATGCTCCATTTGAAGCTTGAATCCCTCCAAATCTATATAATCATCAGAGTCATCTTCTCCCTCTTCTCCTTCATTGCATGGATGTGCACAGCTCTATGTTTGGATAGTATGGTGCATGTCTCAGCTAGAGACCATATAAATTGTTTCCTCCTGCAACCATCATTATATCTCCTTTGCACAATTATTACCTGTGACCTACCATGAACAAGAAACAAGAAAAACAAAACATCCATCGTAACCTCCATGGAGTTTACAAGATAACCTTCCTAGAACAAAGTCAATAACTAAGAAAATCTCCTATAGGAGATCAATTTATCTTGTAAACAAGTGCATTATTAATATGAGAATTCACCTAATGGTATTTGTACCAATAATAATAAAGTGTTTACTAAACTAGCAATAGAGATAGCCATAATAGAATTCTAAGTATTGCTATTCTAGTTACAACAATTACTTAAACTGGAACAATATAAAAAAAATCAAACCTGATATGCAAACCTGAAGTTCAACTACTGTTATCCCACTTGGGTTGTCTTCTATAGCCTCCCAGGTCATGTGCTTAGAAAAATACCGGCTAAAGGACATACACTTGCTCTTCAAAATATCCTACATGTGCATGATGCTTCTTCTTTCCCTTTTCATATTTAAGATGACATTGTGCAACATATTGTCCCATCTCCTTGTAGTTGTAGCATCTAATATTTGATGCATCCTTCATGTGGCGTGGTTTGTTAGGTTTGTTCCTTATGCCTTAGTCCCTTTCCTTTCTCTTCTTAACTTGGGAAACAAGTTCTTGATATTCATCATCATTAGTCTTTTGTGATTTGGATATGAACCTAGATTCCTCTTGGGTGCATTCCACCCATAGCTTGCTGAACTTGGGAAATTTTCTTCTGGCTCAAATCCATTGAAAAAATGGATCCCAAGGGGAGGGAAATACATTGAGTGTAGTATTCATGATTTTAAATTATTCTATTGGATATCCAATGGCTTCTAATTGGTCCTTGTTCTGCAATATCCTCATGAAATAGTTGGCTATTGTTTCTATCTTATTCATTGTCATGTTTCTAAGTTGATGCGTTAGAGTAAGATTTCAGATGGTATTCTTAATTTCATAATGTATGGTTAGGGAATCAAACATTTCATTCGATGTATTCAATTCTGATACATTAAGTATCATACGATCCTTCATTGAGTATCCTACTTGGCCTTGAGTATCAGAATATCCTCTTGGCCTTGACTTCATTCTTCCTGAACTTTTCTTTGACATATTCTTCTTCTGGTTCTGGAAGAATTTGCTCAATATGATCCAATAAATCATTCTGTTATAGAGTGAGGATAAATCTATGATTCCAGGATATGAATTTATATTCTCCATTTAATCTATCTTCAACTCTCATGTTGGTTGACATTTTTCGTTGGTATAAACCCTAGCACGAATAAACCTTGATTTTTTAAAATTCACCAAACTGTATATTGAGGGTTTCAGGGGGGGCACTAGGTTAGGGGTCACTTATTTGTAAAGGAATTATCCCCAAAAACCTTTGGATAGTGATCAATGATCTTGAAAAGGTATTGTAGCTGCAAGGTGTTGCTATAGAAATATTTCTTCCATTGGTCAAGTTGTTCTGAAGGTAACGAAGTATGATACGATGTTAGATTTTCCTTATTTACAGAGATTTAGAGTTACTTTTGTTCTTTTAATTTATCACCATTAACACACACACACANCAGGAGACACCAATAACACAAGATATTTATCCTGGGAAAACCCCAAATGGGGGAAAAACCCAACAACCTTTCTTAGATAGATTTTGTTCACAAAGAAAGTCCAAACAGATAAACCCTATCTCAAAGGCTAGCTCAACCATAAATGGCACCGCAACTATAAAAAAATCACTATACCAAGGTAGCACACCTCCTCAAGGAGTAGAGCAGAAGAGAGACATACCAAAATACTGAACAAGAAGAAACCGAGTCACCGCAACAACTGTGTCACATTTTCCAAAATTCAACCTAACTTCTGGGTGGATGATAGAGTGTGAGAGTGTGTAAAAATGAGCTAAGGTTCGCCCTGATTTCTATTCTTCATGTCCTTCTAACTGGGTCGAATTCTCTTCTGGGAAGGTGTCTTTTCATTATTCTTTATTCTTTTGGGTCGACTTCTCTTTTGGGGTAATTCAACATCTATCCAATGGATCTCTTTCTTCCCAAATATTCTCAACATATTAGAAAGTTCATCAAGGAGGGAATGATCTGATTGCAGCTACCAAACATCAAAATTTTAATCTTGAAGGAATCACAGTCATTCGATCGACACAACAAGTAAATTGTGTCCCTTCATCGAAGAGTGCAGTCGACATAGCACTTGAGTACCATGTCTTGCATGGAGTCTAATGATGAGGGAGACCCAAAGTCATCAACAAAAAAATATTTGATGAATCAAACAAATCTTGGCCATTGGTTAGATGGAAAGTTCATCGAAGTGATCAAATGCAAGATTGCATGGGACTCTGATGGGAAAGGATCTAATTCAACGATATTAGTTTATCCATCGAAGTGCACAAAGGAGAGAATCAAGATCGTTAATCTATCGAGAGATATACCAAATGATCTCAGTCATTAGATATAGTGTGGTTTGATATGAGAAGAGATAAAATTTGAAGTCATCGTCACGTATCACACTAGCATGGAAAATCAATATACTTGGAGGATGAGAGTGGGCCTAGTTGGGCTTGGAGGCCCTTAAGCCTTCACTTTAAATATTGGCCTTCATATCTATAGGCTGAGTGATATTAACCATGCGTTAAAGGAGGTTTGTCAGAGGTATGAAGAGGGAGTATGAGAAAAGAGTTTGATGATCGGATGGTCCTAGAGCTATCGATCTATCAAAGGTGACCTCGATGGATTACGACCATTGGATATAGTATGGTCCATGTTGAGGGAAGAGATCCTAGAACTCTTAATTGTCATGTAGTTGTGACCTACGAGTGAACCTCAGCCGTCAGATGAAGAAAACAAGGATTTTCATATCCATCATAGTGCTTGTGGTTAGAGTGATGTGTGACTCTGGAGAGGGTGCACCTCTATGAGAGAAAATCCAAGAGGGGATATGGGATGTCAATTGACGAGATGGAAATATGAAACGATATTTGAAGATCTATCATGGGAGCCACTAGATATGTAACGAGAGGATGAAGAGGTCGATGCTAAATTCCAAGAAAGTGGAGACTCTAAAGTGACTGGAGATATTGATGTCCGACTTCAAGGACCATTAGATTTATCAAAGGATTCCCTAGGAATAAAACTGTCAAAGTGGTCTGTGAGATCCATAGTAGATGTTCTTCGATAGAGAGGGACTTCAATGATGAAGAAAGGCTCTAAGTGAATCCGAGTCATTGAATTGAAGGGCCTGATAAGCCATGGATTGATGGGTCAGGTGGTAGGAACCACATCAGGTTCACGTCAGTGACACAACAAATGGAACAAGTGACAGAGAACCACATGGATCACATGTTGAAATGAGGTGGAAATGGTGAATGTGGACCTTGGAACCTTGAGAGGTTGTAACTTTTAATCTAGAGCTTTGTTTTGATCCTAGTTATAGTCGTTGGAAATCGCTTGATGAGAATATTCCATTTATGGGATTCCTTTAGAGAAAAAAATTGATTTGAAGAAGAGGAATCTTCAACACCCCAACAACCTAAAGACGAATTGGGGGTTGAGTGTATTACAGAGTGGTATCAAAATAGAGTTCAAACACTAGGCATGGATGGGCCAAAGATCACTCACAGGACTGATATATCAAGGCTAAGATGACCATATTGAAAAGAGTTCTCTACGTTAAAAGTTTGTTTATTATCTGCACAAGCTCCTTAATGAGAAGGGTTGTAGATTGAAATTGTTGCTTGGAATTTCTTGTTGAATTGCAGCAAAGGAATTATGATTCTTGCCTTGCTGGAATGATAGCTACTCCTATAGGAGTGGGAATATGGTAATAAGAATTAATGGAACTTGAATGTGAATGATTTAAAATGGAAGGACCATGTTAAAGGATTCTTAAGTCTAGAGAATGGAGGAACTGGTGGTGGTAATGCTGCATGTAAGAATGGGATGATGGAACCCCTTGCAATTATAATTATTTCTTAAATAAAGAGACTAGGCCTTCTATATATATAACTCCTCTTCTTTAGAGGACTGATGGGAAATTTGTAAGGTCAATTTACTTGAGTTGTAGTGAATGAAACTTGTTGCTGGAATAATCTAATTAAGGAAAGAAAAATGATTCATTTGGACTCTTGATAATCCTCATAAAAGAGGTGAAATGACATGAACAAATGAGTTAGTTTATTACCACATGTATGTATAAAAGAAAACAAATGTGTACATGCCTATTGATCCGTGTACTTGTTTATGCATGAAAATGCAAGATGTGGATATGTTGTGATTCATATGGTAATGAGTAAGTATGCATCTAACATGTAAATAGACATATTATAACTTTTGTTGGATTGTAAAGTATGGTATGATGATGTAATTTTTAGTTGAGGATGATTTGGTATTAGTAGGAAAGTTAACAACATGAATAAAATGTTGATAATGATGTTTGCATATAACCTTATGATATTAAAGTTGTAAAAGATCAATGAAGGAGATGATTCAAAATATGGTAAAGAAAATGCTTGGGAATTTTCAGAAGACCAATGTGTCAGATTAACATCCATATGTGGATGATATCCATGAGGGTATGGCTTAGCATGCTCAAGTAGTAGCTGGAGGGAATATTAAGAAAGGATTTCGTTGATAAATGTTTTGTTCACCAAGGATGAATTGTGGCACAAAGAAAAGTTGGAATTGTTAACTTGTTTCCTTGTGTAATGTTGAAATTACCTCGTTTGTATTTTTGAATTGTAATTTTTTTTGTAGTAGAAGGGAAAGAGTGGTCTCTTGCTAGTTGATTACATGTAGAGATGAAAACATAACTATGATTATGTTTGTGAGACTGGTCATGTGGATGGTTGTAATTTCTCAGTAGGACATGATGATGTTAAACGAATGATGTAAGAAGGTGCAACTGACAAACTGTGTGTGTGTGTGTGTGTGTGTGTGTGTGTGTGTGTGTGTGTGTGTGTGTGTGTGTGTGTGCATTCTTAAAGGCATGGTATGACTGCTTGAATAAGTAGAAAGTGAGGAATTTTTATTACTTGAAAGGATTTTATGATGCTATGGATACATAGTTGAATCTATTTTGAAGAGTTTGTTTGATTTGATGAAATACTAGCTTGAGGGGGAGTTTTGTTCCTTTCCTCAGAGGGTGCTAGTGTAAATTAATGAAAAAGTAAATGAGAAAGGATGATTTGTTTTTATAATATAAGGCAAGGTTATTATGTCTTTAAAGTTTGCATCAATATGAAATGTGGAAAACAATGAACAAAGTCTTCCTATGGAAGATACAGACAACATGTTGATGCATGTGGTAAGTGTATAAAAAGCATAATGGAATAATGAGTAGGCATGAATTTGTAAACTGTAATGTATAATAAGAATGAATGCTTATATTCCTTATGGAATATTGGGTAAATCTTTGAAATGATAAAGCTAAGGCTGACTCAAGGTTGAGGCCATTTCAGATAATGATGGATACACAACAAGAGAGTTTCATGTTGAAAAAGTTCCTGGTGGAGTAACTATGTAAATACTCATTCAGGAGAACAAGGCCATAATATTAATGAATGCTAAGAATTAGGCAATGGGATATAAGCTTATTGATATAGGAATCATGGATTTGCTTTCAAAATACAATGCATAAATGAAATATATACAAATGAATGTTGACCAATATGATTGGCAGATGTGTATAATTCATTGAATCATAGTTAAATGGTAAGATAAGTTGATGTTGTAATATGTTGTTAGATCTAGGAAAGGTTGAGATGAACTTGGCTGAGACTAATCGAGGAATAGAGAAGGTAGATCCCAAATGGGGATAGATTCTAGAAGCAACTAAAAGTCCAATTTTTTTAGTAGAGTTGTATTATTTAAAATAAAAGCTATGAAAGAAAAATAAAATGAGTTGACAAATATGTTTAAAGGAATAGTCATGGCTAAGCCATGATTATGAAAATGTAGTAAGGCCTTCAACATAGTTCAATTAAGTTGAAAATTACAGATTGTGTAGGAGTTGGAAAAAAGGAGATTCCATTAACTCCTCTCTTGATGTTTATTGTGTTTCTCTGGGATGAGAAAACTGATATGTTTTTATGTGTGAATGTTTCTAGCATGATAATGTTGATAGTTGTATGACCGTAGAGACAACATAAATTTTATTGTGTTTGCACTCATAAAAAAAATTGAATATAATGTGAGAGTGCATATATGAAAATGTTTCAATGATTTAAATGCTATAATACATGTATTTTTATTTAACATGACAACTAATATAATTGTGATTGTGATGGTGCATGCTACATGTAGAAAACAATTGGAGCTCTTGGGAAAGAAAGTTGCCAATGGTAGACAACCTCAAGAAGAGGATAAATAAAAGAAGGATATTGTTGATAATTGTTTAAGGGAATTTAGGAGGTCCCATGAAGCACCACTAATGAGATAATGTTAGGAAGGTTGCTAACATCCATACATGTATAAAATTTTCATGTGTATGTGGAATAAGACATTGAAAGGGATTGAGTAACAATCCCTTTCTAAATATTTAATTCTCTTGATGATATGCATGTTTTTTTGAGTGGATGTTGTATGCCATTGATACCTAAGAAAGGTATGATTGAGGAAAGAAGATAACCTGAATGATAAAAGGGAATAACATCTCGAAATCAAGGATGATTGATATCCTTGCAAAAAATTCATGAAAAATTGTTTCATGAATGCACTAATTAATTATGAATGAATTAGAACAAAAGTTCTCATAAATGAGACATTGATTGGATGCATTGAGGAGATGCTTCTGACAGGGTAGGTATTAGACTACCCATTATGGAAGGATGAACTTCCAATATTCTACATAGCTGTAACAATGGTAAAGAGAGGAGTTGGTTGGCCATGAATGTTGACACCCTGGTTATTAATGAGGAAAGAATGATTGAATGCATTCATGTGAAACTTTAAGTTTTCATGTGTGTTGATTTGATGTTATGATCAACTCAAGGAGGGAAGCACAATCCTTCGATAACAATGAATGTGGATAGATAATCCATGTGGCGAGGGGTTGGATGAGTCCCAATGCACCTTGGAAAAGTATCTAATATGAAATGTGGTAATTTGAAATGAATGCAAGGGTGCATTGTGTATAAATGTCGCCATGGACTCTAGCACAGTGGTTAAATTCATTTAATGATTGATTTCATTTTGAAATTATTGGATGTTGAAATGATGCATGTGTAAGGAATGGTAATGATCTGAAAATAGAAGGCTGACTTGTTCTGCTATGCAAGCACCCTCTACTTCATTAAAATAAACTTTACAGGACCTTCCTTCATGTGTTAAAATATGCAAGATAGTTTATGAGCCAAATTTATGTATCTTCTTGTAAATGATTATGTGTGAGGATATGTTCTTTTAAATGGTTAAATATTTACTTTCAATAAATACAAAACAACATAACTTTCACAAAAATAACCATCAAACTCACAACAAGAACAACATGATAAAGGAGTTCACCCCTCTCCGGGCTACATCTCCTCGAGCCTCCATCAATGGACTTGGCTCTCTGGGATTAATTTGTCAAAAGTTATTTTACAAGATGATTCTCAACTCCAATGGAGAAACAGACTGTACCATTGGTATCAAAACACATAAAAACCCCAAAAATGACTAATAAAACTCTGAAAACGGATCATGGCTCATCCGGGCATGACCTCTTCTACATGTGGCCATAAGCTTCCTTGAGCTTCTCTTTGGAAAAAACACCTGTAAAAGTCCTCAAAAGATTCTGAAACATGTCCCAATGTGTTCAGAGCATAATAATTATCCAAAAATGATTATTCATTCATAGAAAACAAACATAGGCTCACCAAAACATGTCCTCAATCAATGAGGGCTTCAAGCTCCCTGGAGCTTGCTGAAACTTCAATGGCTAAAAAACTGCAAAAGAAGTCTTCAAATGGCCTTGATAACAGTGATAATGGATTTAGGACGTCCAAAAACCCCTAGTTGGGCTTTTACGGCACCTCAATCAACCAAAAGATGAAGAAGATAGGCCTCCTGCCATTCTCTTCTTTCAAGCTTGCTGTCTTTGCATCTACAAAACACACCCTTGTCAAATGAACCTGGCACACACACAATGTATAGCGTAAAAACCCAGCACCGGGCGCAACCGCGCCAATGGTGAAAATGGTAGGACGGTTATGGGCGCGCCATCCCCTAACCGCCTAGCACCTGGGCACATGAGTCGTCCATACAACCGCACATATATATAAAAAGGCTAACCATTTGCAAAAGTGAATCTGGTCGTGCCAAGTGGCGGCGCATGGATTATCCATTGAAACCGTGATAACCGTTAAGGTCATGTGAGCGCATATTGAAACCTTGGTTTAAACCGTTCAAACCATAACCGAATCTAAACCCCACGCACATAAATTACGGTCACTTGTATTGACGCCCAAAACTGAGGGCTCCGTTTAATAAACCATATGCGCCCGCGCCAATCGTTCAAGTCACATGGTATACAAGGTGTGCGACCAGAGGCTGACTCCATATGTAGTACAACTCCCGTGCAAGCGATACATTAACCGGTGGTCACATATGAATACAACAGAACCACGGGTCGAGGCTAAGCCCCAGCCCGACCCCTTGCCATATCAACCATAATTCAAACTTAAATATATTAAAAGGCATATGGTTGATAAGAACCATAGTGTGGCATAGTGGTCGGGCAGACTTTGTTAAGGCATATCCAGTCCGGGAGGTTCAGGGGTCGAACCCCATGGACTCCAATAAAATTTTACATAACAACCCAAAAGCCAATAAAGGGGTGCCACGTGGCAGCCCATGATTGGGCCACATGGCACCTTACCATTAACCAAAATGATGCCACGTGTCGAAGCACCATTCGGCCAAATTTGCCAATATGAAATTGCCACATCATCAACTACCATGTCATCATATGGTCACCACGTCAGCATGTACGGTCAAGCCACGTCACCTCTGCCACGTCAGCCTGTACGGACTGTACAGTCAGCGTCCCATTTTTTGCTTGTTTGACGATTTGAACAGATCAAAATATCTCTTGTTCTCGATGTTTGTTTTGGATGAAATGAGTTGCGTTGGGTTCGCAACGACGAGGCCTACGCTCTTGTCAATTTTGAAGTGATTCCGAGAACGTTGATTTTTGGGCTAAAATTTGACCCCTGGTCCAGATTTTGATCAGGCCTTCCCACTGAAAGGCTTTTGGACCCACAAAATCTTATGATTATATATTTTATTTCAAGTTCTATCAACTAATTTTACTTGAAAAGTCTTTCGACAATCACCTGGATACCTTGACAAGCCTTGCACTGCAACTAGCTATGTCCCTCAACTACTGTTCTCTGGCTGCTGCTGACCCACTATTCTTTCTGTGCTTGGAAGACTTCCAACCTTCCCACTGAGAATCAAGTCTCTCTTTCGAACTCTTTGATGTCAACACAATCATCTCTCCAATGGCTGCAAAAACTTTCCTGCGACATCTTGTCACAATCCAAGAAAACCATCAATCTTGAAAACAAATTATACAAGACTGAAAAATGATGCCAACAAAATCTTTTTGCTCTTGAAAAAACTGTCGCATCTTGTACTTCATCAAAGCACATGGCATTTTCTTGCATCATGGTGTATTCAAAATCAACTTTCAAATCAATAAACACCATCGACTAAACACAAGTCAAAAAATACGATCGACACAACATAGTCGTCAAACACCATTCGAGACTCATTTGAAACATCTCGACCTTCCAAAACTAACAAGTCGACAAACATGATACACAATCATGTTACAATCATGAGTCGTTCATGATGAACTATCACCAGGTTCACTGATTACACATACGCAAAAAAAAATGCATGTGCATGACTCTTCAACTCTCCTTCCAGTACAAACATAAGTACATAACCCCAAACATGTGGGTATATAAGAGCTGAACATGAAAAAATATATATGGCTGTAACAAGTGAACATCATATCCATCTTTTACATCCTC
>SNQJ01S0152617.1:0-14142 GCA_010110895.2 Picea sitchensis | reverse complement strand
TATGGTACATGATTGATGCCTCATATGGTATATGGTTGTGATACATTTATTGGCATATGGTTTGTGGTACATGGTATGGTACATGTGTTGATGTACATGGTTGATGTGCATGGTTGGAACATGATTGGTACAAATTGATGTGCATGTACATGGTTGGTACATGGTTGATGATAAAGGTTTGGTGCATGGTTGATGCACTTGTTGTGGTACATAGTTGATGGTACAAGTTGATTCATAGTTGATGCATGGTACAGGTTGGTAATTGATTGAGACATTTATGATGTGAAGGTATGTGGTGATATTCATGCAAGCTTGGTAGAGGCATGTGTTAGTGATGTTGGGAATATGGTTTGAGATATGATATTTTTGATATTGGCATGAGTTGCATGAAGATGAGAGTGGATATGATTTCGTGGATACAGAGGTGATTGGTTGGAGAGGTTGGTCAGTGACAGGTTGACTATTTATGGGTTGATGTCACAATGACAACGACAGTGATATTGGAAGTGATAGTGGTAGTGATAGTTGGTATCCACTTATATTTCATGATGAAAATATGGGGCAAGGAAATAGGGTTGTATCATCCTTCTGGTTGGAGCTGGAGAATCATGGAGTTGGAGATTCCTTTGGTTTGGAGCCTGAGAACTAGGCAGTTGGAGCCTCCTTCCAGTTGGAGCCGAAGAACTTACGAGGTTGTATCCTCTTTTTGTTTGGAGCTAGAGAATTCAGGTAGTTGTAGATTCCTTGAGGTTGGAGCCTGAGAATAGGTGGTTGGAGCCTCCTTCCAGTTTCATCTCGATAATTTGGAAGTCAGTTCTTCCTATGAATTAATTCTTGATATATATATAAGAAATACTTATGTGGTTTTCTTCCATTTCAGTTTCCACATAAAATTTGGTGTACTGTTCTCTTGATGTGATGTTGGTTATGTTTACATGCTTATGATATATATATTAGATGCATGCATAGATGATACATTGATGATAAAATATTGGACATTGTTGGTAAAGTTAAATAATATATATTGTGGTTAAAAGTGGTATAATTGATCATTACTGATTCACCCCCCACTCTCAATAATCCAAAAAAAAGTTCAACATGAAGTATAAGTTCAAAAAAAATGTTTAAAAATAGATAGCGTTGATAGTCTCTTTATGTAAAAAGACAAAAATTGAGACAAAGTGAAGTAATAAACCCATGTTGAATTCCAAGCCTAGTTTGAAGCAAGTAAATATCATGTTTAGTTAAATCCAAGTTATATTAGTCAAAATCATTAAGAGTGCCAAAGTTAGGTTGAAAGTGGTAGTTAATTCTTCTCAAAGTTAATTCAAGTTTTGTCATGTAATGAACATACATTAAAGAAAGTTGTTGATAACTTGGTTGTCATTGATGCCAACCTTTGAGGAATCCCCCATGGTGTGGTTTTGGTACCCAAAGTTGGTTGAGGAATATGGACATGAAGGACAGAGTAAATCAAGGAAATACCCTCATACATGGATAATACTCCTTGTATCATTTTAATGGTTACTTCTTATAATGATATGGTGTATGCTTGAGGCATACTTGGTATGGTTGGTTTGGTATTCAGATATGGTATATCTTGGTTTCTTGGTTGAGTAAGGAGCACTCTTATATCTGGTTCAACATATGATATGGTTCTTATAGTTCGTATATTTGAGTTGATTGTACATGGTTGAGGAATATTCATTTTGTATTGTGTAATATGTATGAGGGACATGTATTGGTCCTTTGAGATAATTCATTGATGATATGGTACATATCTGAATATGGTTGATGGTATAGTATATGGTATGGGTTACACATGGTTGATGCTCTAGTTCATGATTCATTATTTCTTATTGATGTATATTTAGTTCATGGTTGATGCATAAGATAGTATGTATGTGGGTACACAATTGATGCATGGTATGGTACATGTGTTAGTTGATAAATGAGTAGATACAGGTTGATGAGACAGTGACAGAGAAAATGGAAGAGATAGGGGTGATAGTGACAGAGTGACAGAGACAATGGAAGTGATAGTGATAGAGTGTAAGAGACAGTGGCAGTGACAGAGGCAGAGTTTTTAGTAGTGACAATTGGTCTACACTTATAATTCAGGGCGATAGGACAGGGTAAGGATAGGTGGTTGTAGCTAGCTTCTAGTTGTAGCTAGAGAACTCAGAGGGTTGTAACCTCCTTCTGGTTGGAGCTAGAGAATTCTAGGAGTTGTAGATTCCTTCAGATTGGATCTTGATAATAGGGGGTTGGAGCCTCCTTCCAGTTGTATCTAGAGAATCAAGAAGTTGGTGCTTCCAATGAATGTATTCTTTTGCTATATAAGAAAATAATTACGTGGTTTTTTTCCATTTGGGTTTCCATGTAAATTATAATGTATTGTGTATCTATTGTGATGTGATGTTTTTTATGATTACACTTATGATGATATGTTGAATGCTAATGATAAACTGCTAAATATTGTTTCAGAATAAATTACGGTTAAAAGTACTAAAATTTCTCATTACTGATTCACCCCCCTCTCAGTAATCTAACAACTGGTATGAGAGAAGGTACTTTAAAAAGTACTCTAATCACTGGAAGGAGATCATGGATTACACTAAGATTGGGGTACCGCAGTTTGATGGTGGAAACTATGCCTTTTGGAAGAGATGAATGAAAATATATGTGCAGGAACAAGGATTTGATGTGTGGCTAGCAACAATAGATGGGTACAAAGCACCAGTGACTCCCCCAATAGATAAGGATGGAAACAAAATTTAATATACTGATGCAAGAGAAAAAAAATACATATTGAATGGTTTGAAAAAATCAATATACACCAAGGTTTTCAACTATGAATCCGCAAAACAAATATGGGACAAATTAAAGAATATCCATGAAGGAGATGACAAAGTCAAGGAAGCTAAACTTCAAACCTTTAGAGCCAAGTTTGAAAAAATTAATATGAATGAAGATGAAAACATAGTATCTTACTTTCTAAGATTCGATGAAATAGTAAACAATATCAAATTTTTGGGAGATGAGATGAAGGAAGATGTTTTTGTTAAGAAGGCATTAAGATCTCTACCAATGATATTTGACTCAAATATTTCAGCTCTAGAACAAAGAGTGGACCTAGCTACAATGACTGTGGATGAGTTACATGGGATGTTGACTCTGTATGAGATGAGGATAGAGAAATATAATCCATCCACAAAGGAAGTGACATTCAAGGCATCCAAGAAGACAAATAAGAAAGATAAACAAAATTCAAAGTCATGTTGTAGCTGCAACGATGATTCATAGAAATATGAAGAGATGGATAACTTTGTCAGAAGGACGAAAAGAGGAACTGACAAATACAAAGGTATGATTCCATTAAAGTGTTTTAATTGTGATGATATTGGTAATTTTTCTAATAAATGCCCCTATAAGAAAAATAAAGGTAATGAAGATGGTGACTCTAAAAAGAAAATGTAGATCCAAAAGGGTAGAAGAAGCAAAAAGATTTTTTTTAAGAAAAGTCTTTGCACGAAGGAAGACAGTTCCTCATTAGAAAAAGATGAGGTCAGTGATAGTGATATAGAAGGAGTACTATTCATGGTAATATAATACTCTATCGAAGAAGGCTCTGAAGAAGAATGCGAAGTGGCAGAAGTCGATTACAGGGAAGAATTGATGTGTGTCATAGAATCTCTAAAGAGAGAAAAGAAGAAAAATAAGTCACTCCAGGAAGAAATAAAGAAGAAAGAGATTCTTAGAACTCCAAACAAACCAAGAAGACGATCATGAAGATAAAAATCTAGGTAGAAGAAAACAAGAAGATTGAAGAAGCACTCAGAGGGTAATTAGATGAAAAGGACAGGATCATTGAAGGGTTAGAAGAAGATATAGTCACTCTAAGAAAATGTATTCAAAAGAAGGACATGCAACAAAACAACACCATGATATTGGATAGTATCATTAACAATCAAAGACCTTACTATGAAAGATTTGGATTATGATACAATTAGACATAGATAGAGAAAGGCTCAAGATCTAGAACGATAGATCAAGAATAAGAATTGAGAACCTATACAGAAATCATCATAGGTCCTTCCAAGAAATAAGAAGAACGGAAGACTTAAGAGGAATATTACATAGACATTGCACCACCTAGAAGATTCAGAAGTCAGTATAAGAAACAACCAACTATAGAAAGACCTCAATAAGAAGAAGAATTTAGAAGAGCAAGATCATTCAAAATATCACCCACTCCTAGGTATTAAACCATTTTTCTTGGTTCATGTTATTCATGTTATAATTTTGAGCACAAATATGTGAATTGCAGAGCCAATAACAAGAACAAAAGCATCGATGAAGGATATACAAGAAATAGGTATCCTAGAAGATCTCATGAAGCACATAATAGAAACTAAAACATATTTGGATCATTGAGTGACGTGGAAGAATGCTAAAAATTAAACAAATTTGGACATATGACTAAAGATTATAGACTTATTGTTCCTCCAAGGTAACCAAAGAAGAATATTGACAATCATAAGTAGGAACATCATAGGATGTGGATAAGAAAGTAGGATTAGTTCAACATTGAAGAATGCAGTCTTTCTCTACAAGATCAACACAAGAAATGTGGATGGTATGTTGACAATGGATTCTCAAAGCATATGATAGGTGACAAAGAAAATTTTATGACATTGAAGAAGGAAAGAGATGGATCAGTTTCATTTGGGAATGAAAACTCAACGAGAATTATTGGAAAAGGAATAGTCAATCTCAAAAGTAAGGATACCACGAAAAAAAAAATTTATTTGTAGAAGACATGAAACACATTCTTCTAAGTGTAATTCAAATGTGTGATCAAGGACACGTACTTGTGTTTGACTCAAAGAAGTGCAAGATAAGGAAAGAAGAATCAAGCAAGTTAGTGGATACAACTGTAAGAACTCTGAGCACCATATATGTTCTAAATGAAATAGGAAAGGAAATATGTTTCTTAGGAAAGGAAGATGAAAGTTGGCTCTTGCACATAAGAATGCGTCACATAAATTTTGATAATCTTTTCAAAGTCATAAAAAATGAAGCAGTAAGAGAAATTCTCAAGATGTCGAAGCCAACAAACATTCTATGCAAGCATTCTCTACAGGGAAAACAAACCAAGACAAAGTTCAATTCTAAGTCATATTTCACAACAAAACCACTGGAGATTGTACATACTAATCTAGTTGGAAAAAGAAGAATGAATGGATTGAAAGGTGAACAATATTTCATGCTACTGGTAGATGAATACACAAGAATGACTGCAGTTTTATTTATAAATAAGAATTCATAGGCATTTGAAAACTTCAAAACATAAAAAGAGATGCTTGAAACTGAGACAGAGTTGAAAATCAAGTGTCTAAGATAAAACAATGAAGGATAATTTACATCAAAGGAATTCATGGAATTCTGTAGCGAGCATGCGAGTAAGAGGCAATTCTCAATAGCCAGGAGACCTCATAAAAATGGATTTGTCAAAAGGAAGAAAAAAAAATACAAGAAATGGCTAGAATAATGTTAATGTATTCCAAGTTAACATATGTCTTGTGGGTACAAGAATTGCATACAATAGTTCAAATCTAGAAGAGAGGGATGCTTAGAAATAATAGTGATAAGACTCCATACGAGCTATGGAAAGGAAGGCTAACAAATGTGAAGCACTTGATAGTATTCAGAAGCAAATGATACATCAAAAGATGGCAGCATTGAAAAATTTGATTCTTGAGTTCACAAAGGCATACTAGTTGGGTACTCAAACAAAAGGAAAATATACAAATGATTCAATATAAGACTCAACAGAATAGTAGAAAGAATCAATGTGATGATTGATGAGATAGATGGATGAAAGATAAAATAAAGTAGCAAGTATTTAGTGGAACAGGATCACGAAGAAGATTTGAAAGAAGAAGAAGTAGATGAAGAAGAGAAGAAATAAGAAGAGAATAAAAAACAATATATTTAAGTACCTCCAAAGACAACAAAAAAACAAGTGCAAAGAAATCATCCATCAAAAACAATTATTGGGAATAAAGATGCAAGAGTTGAAACCACAATAAGAATCCACTCACCTAAACAACAACATGTAACATCCCTAACCATCAACCCACTTTCCAGGTAATTCTACTACGTAGAAACAATCTCATACTTATGCAATATGCATTTAAATGAAGTTAAATGGCTTAACAGAGTAAACATATAAGTACTGCTAACACATAGAATTAATGGGATCAACAGTAAATATCATCACAACAAAATACATGATAATATTGCAAGTATCACAGACATGCACTTTAATTGAAACTAAGGACATGCATATACTGATCTTTGAATCATTAGTAGCTCCACCAACCATGTGCAGACCTTCCACGAACCTCCTAGCCTTAGACCACGCTACTCATCACGCTCAATAGTGGGTCAACCCCAAGTTGTGACTAAGCTCCACCCATGACAAGGGAATCCTAGAATAGGTTGAGGTTACAGGAAAACTACACAGAGAAATTGAAAGATTCTCCCTAGGAGCCTTCTTACACCCACTACTCATGGAATCTCATTCACCACATGCCTATTTCACCCGGGAGTATACACCTTCACAAAAAAAATCCATCGGTACTTCACCTCCCTTCTGGGCCTCGACAACAGGTCAGATTAGGAATTCTCAGAGATCTGTAGCTAGTGTTGGACTCTCTCTAGAAGAAACCCACTCCCAATAGACTCCCTCAACTGGAGAGAGTTTCTCACATGCCTAACAACCTGGTTCTTCCACCAGTACCCAATTCAATTCTCACAAGTTCAAGATAACAACAACAACATCAACATTTTCTCAGCTCACAGGTGATAGTAGCAACAACATCTTTTGGCTAACTCACGGGTGATAGCAATAACAACAAATTTCGGCTAACTCACGGGTGACAGTAGCAATAGGAAAATTGGGTGTGGAACAAGGAAACGAAAACATGCCACTAAGACACACCAAAGTTCGGTAACACCCATTTGGAGGATGTGTGACAAGCAATTCACATAGAGATCGAACACAGACTCAATAGTTCAGACATAGGTGTATTGGTTTCTCAAGAAAACATCATAGGCTTCAGTTTTCATAGCTGCGTGAGGCTTACATAACTCAGACCTAGAGATCCTTCGGTTCAAACAATAGAGGGTCGAATGGAGGATGAACCCCCACCATGGCTCAATTCTTGGGTTAAATAGCATGTGCTTGGGTTGACACATGTTGCCCATGAGGATGCATGCTCTTCATCAACATGTGTTAAGAACCTAAACTAGATCTACAAATATAATCACCACAAATACTGAATACACAATAGATCCACAAAGAAAGATAGAAGAAACCACGCAACAATATTATTATCAAACCCTTGAGGTAGGGGAAGACCACCCTTCCTGAGGATCCCTATTATGGAAGGGATCCTCTCACGTTCACTTGCCTCTTAGAGGGAACATCCTCCTATAGACTCTGACTCCATCCTGATATTTCTTTTCATGTCTCATTTTGAACCCCTTTATATATGAATAACACACCATCACCTAAGAACATTCTAGGAGAATCTTCTACAGTAGAACCTTCTAAGAAGTCCTCTTACATTTTATTATATCTAACTACCATAGTGGGCCTTATTTAATAATATAGTGGACCTAGTCCATCATTGAATGACCTCCACTATTATCACTATAGACTCTGGGCCCCCCACCTCTCCAGCTACCGCCACGTTTCATCCCCTTATTGAGAAGCGTTTGTCCTCAACAGCTTGATGTGCTCCTTGGTCCCACTTAGATAATTGTGGACCATAATCTTGAAGAAGGCCCAGAAGAACCAAGGTCCATGTAGAAATAAAATCCACCATACTTGTGGTAGAGTCCAACCACCATTTGCTTGGGTCCATGTCCAAGTTCTCATGTGAAATTCCCGTAGAATATTTTGGAACCCGATAACCAACTCCAAATGATGCTCCAAAGGCTAACACCTATCATGTGGATCCAAAAAAGTCATCCATGGTGGAAAAATTATTAGCGAATCTGGGAGAATAATACTGCTGTAAAATATACGAGGGTGAGCGGTAGTAGCTCACGATGGGACATTGATGTTACCACGAGAAGGTGGAGTAGGGGTAGTGACAAATATGGAAGTGGTTGTCATCACGGGAAATATCCACCCTTCACCAAGCATCACAATAGGACTGAAAATCATACCAAGCATATCTTTGCTGATTATATTTAGTTCTGGGGCTACATAAGGAAATGCCTGCGCATGTTGTCCAATGAATCTTGAATACTCTGTGTCTGTTGAG
Source organism: Picea sitchensis (assembly GCA_010110895.2). Taxonomy (NCBI): domain Eukaryota; kingdom Viridiplantae; phylum Streptophyta; class Pinopsida; order Pinales; family Pinaceae; genus Picea; species Picea sitchensis. The sequence goes on along the minus strand of SNQJ01S0152617.1, from coordinate 5,800 downwards.
GCCATGCAGCTGATGATATTTGTGGCTTTTGTCGATGAGGTCTTGTCTTTAACACATCGATCTCTCATCCCATTGGACTTTTAATGATTTAAGAATTTCTTTCACGGTTTGAGGTGAACTAGCCATATGAGCACCCTATGGGCTCTTTGTTCTACTTGAAGCCATCACGAGAAAAACTCAAAAAATAGATCCGATGAAGTTTATTCATTGGCTTTTAACGGAAACCCTAAAAGCTGAGTTAGGCTCATAGCTTCACTTCAGGACTAGTTTGGTGATTTTTTGGCAGAGTGGGTGGAAATTGTGGGAAGACTCCGGATACGTAACTTGCTTGGAAAATTCATCCTCCGGCTAACACAAAATAAAAACAAATCGCGTCTCCGTTCGCAGAAAAAACCGAGACTGCGGTTTTAAAGAGCTTCAGTAACGATGGGACTCGGAACGGTTGGTTTTCCGATTGGGTGTTTTCTGGAAATCAGTGCGGAATATGGAGATTTTCATAGAAATATACTTAAAACTTTGATAATGTCGCGGCCCTTTTTTCTTCTTGAAGAAGTAAAATCTCTGATGGATCGTATGGATCCTCTCGTTCCTCTTCGAGGGGGAATCCTATTATTGAGCTACCGCTCCACAATGCAATATTTCTCTTCATGTCTCGTGCATTTGGCAGACCCATGTAGTGCTACCCATTACTGGGAATATTCTAGAGGAGGATTTTTCTAGAAGTAGAACCTTCTAAAGAGTCCTCTTACATTTATTATATCTAACTTTACCATAGTGGGCCTTATTTAATAATATAGTGGACCTAGTCCACTTGCCCATTGAATGACCTCCACTATTGTCACTATGGACCCTCACGGCTACCTCTCAGCTACCTTACAACATGTGTCCTTTTGGCCCCCCCCCACTACCTCTCTAGCTACCTTACAACATGTGTCCCTTTTTTTTCTCACGTTCCCCTTTTTCCAAGAACTTAGGATAAAAGCCTACATTTCACATAGCTTTTGGAATAATAATAAATTATTATTTTGAAGGACTTAATCCCCTAATATTATCCCCTCTTTCCAACATTTCAACCCCTTTTTCCTTACCCACCGTGTAGAAGCTTAGTCCCCCATCACTCTTTCTTTGTGGTCGGTCTGCACGCAACGATATTTATATTTTTATTAATTTTATGCATATTACATATGCAAAAACAACCTTCTGGCCTTAACACTTATGCTCTCCATCCTAATAAACACATAAGCCTACCAGCTTATCAATACTCGGCTCACCAGCCTACAAAACATGATTTACAATTCATAAACATTATTACAACAGGGCTCATCCTTGGGGATATTAAAGGATACTCTCATCCACTCCACTGGTAACAACATAAGTCCCCCCCTTTTCCCACTAAGCTCAGGAGATCCATAGGGTTTTTCAAATTCCTTCCCAACTGTATTTATTATGCACAAGAGAGTTTTTTTAGAGCTATACTATCCCTCATCTCCCTCTCCTTCCAGTGCCATTTTCTTTGTATCCAACATCAAGCATGAAACCCTATTTCAATCTAATTGGGAGTTACTAGGGTCTTCTATGTTATAGATTGATCATCCATTCACTAGGCTTTCTTAATAGTTCTTCTTTTACTCAAATTCACGTCCTGGAGCTTCCTCTACTATTCTCACAAGAAATTTCTTTGATGCAAAAGTATTTTCTCTTATGCTAGGAAAACCTCCTTCTCAAATCATCTTTACCACTTTATATGCCATGGCATGGAAATAATTAACATGATTAATTACATATAATCATGGGTTTAAAAATGAGTAGTTACATTCCTCTCCACATTCATAAGGAACAACATCCTCATTGTTCTTCCATTTCAACAACACCTGCCATGATTTCATCTTCCAACCACTTCGGCAACATCTCCTCTCTCTTGGTTTAGTCCTCTTCAACACTCTTGGAATTTCATAATTATGCCTACAAGAAATTTCAAGAAACATGCTTATTAATCACAATTTCATGCATAACATTTCATTGGTGTCTAAAATTCAAGAGGAAATATACACATAATCACAATACTTATCTATCCAATTCATGGATTTGTATCCACGTGGCTGTCACTTTTACTCGACTCACTATTTTACCTTGACATACCCATTTTTCTCATGTTCACAATCAATAGATAACAAGAGTTATCGAATTATCCTCTTCCTTCCAATCACTCACCTTCCAGGCTTAGGCATCCCCTTCTCTTCTAAATAGTCCCTCGAGCGATCAATATTGCATGTCAAGGATTTCTTGCATAAGAAGAGTTCTAATACTTCACTAAATCTTAAAGTCGAGGCATATTTTTCAGCTTTCTCTAACATAGAATATCTCATCACAATGATGATCATGGCATACATGGTATTCATGTCACAATTGTGGCCCTTTCATTCTTTCCCAACATGACAACCATAATATTTCCCTCTAAGATAGATCTGCTATCTCACATGTATCACCTGCATGCATTAACCATGAGATAATGTCATCAATGTAATCAAAACTCTTTCAAATACATTACCCACATATTTTCCATTTCACATTTTCATTTTCATATTTGTTCCATACAGGAACTAGATTCCAAAAGTATGAGACTTCAACTCAACTAGAATTGGTATTCCTCATGGGCTTACCACATTTCGATATCCAATACCCTTCTTCCTACAATTCTATTTTCACACAGCCAAACAAATTGTTAGTTCTCATGCACATTATACTTTCATTGCACACTTGCAATGACTCACAAACAATTATGGAATTGTGCATATTAACAATTACATCACATCGATCTATTCAATCATATAAAATAAAAGGAATTATCTGATCAAAATCTGGACCAGGGGTCAAATTTTAGCCCAAAAATTAACGTTCTCCAAATAACTTCAAAATGGACGAGAGCATAGGCCTCGTCGTTGCGAACCCAACGCAACTCATTTGATCTCAAACGGACGTCGGGAGCAAGAGATATTGCGATCTGTTCGAATCGTCAAACAGGCAAAAAATGGGACGCTGACTGTACAGTCCGTACAGGTTGACGTGGCAGAGGTGATGTGGCTTGACCGTACATGATGACGTGGAGACCATATGATGACATGGCAATTGATGACATGGAAGTTTCATATTGGCAGATTTGGGCGAATGGTGCTTCGACACATGGCATCATTTTGGTTAATGGCAAGGTGCCACGTGGCCCAGTCATGGGCTACCACGTGGCACCCCTGTATTGGCTTTTGGGTTGTTATGTATAATTTTATTGGAGTCCGTGGGGTTCGATCCCTGAACCTTCCCCACCGGCTATGCCTTAACAAAGTCCGCCCGACCACTATGCCACACGATGGTTCTTATTAACCATATGCCTTTTAATATATTTAAGTTTGAATTATGGTTGATATGGCGGGGGGTCGAGCCGGGGCTTAGCCTCGACCCGTGGTTCTGTTGTATTCATATGTGACCACTGGTTAATGTATCGTTTGCGTGGGATTTGTATTACATATGGAGTCAGCCCTCGATCGCACACCTTGTATACCATGTGACTTGAACGATTGGCGTAGGCGCATATGGTTTATTAAACGAAGCCCTCGGTTTTGGGCGCCAATACAAGCGACCGTAATTTATGTGCATGGGGTTTACATTCAGTTATGGTTTGAATAGTTTAAACCATGATTTCAATATGTGCTCACATGACGTTAACGGTTAGCATGGTTTCAACGGATAATCCATGCGTCGCCACTTGGCACGACCAGATTCACTTTTGCAAATGGTTAGCCTTTTTATATATATATGTGCGGTCATATGGACGACTCACATGCCCAGGTGCTAGGCGGTTAGGGGCTGGCACGCCCATAACCGTCCTAGATTTTGCACCATTGGCGCGGTTCCACCCGGTGCTGGGTTTTTACGCTATATATTGCGTGTGTGCCAGGTTCATTTGACAAGGGTGTGTTTTGTAGATGCAGAGACAACAAGCTTGAAAGAAGAAAATGGCAGGAGGCCTATCTACTTCATCTTCTGGCCGATTGAGGTGCCATAAAAGCCCAGCTAGGGGTTTTTGGACGTCTTAAATCCATTGGCACTATTATCAAGGCCATTTGAAGACTTCTTTTGCATGGTTTTAGCCATTGAAGTTTCAGCAAGCTCCAAGGAGCTTGAAGCCCTCATTGATTGAGGACATGTTTTGGTGAGCCTATGTTTTTTTTCTGTGAATGAATAATCATTTTTGACTAATTATTATGACATGAACACATTCAGAAAGGTTTCAAAGGCTTTTGAGGACTTTTACAGGTGTTTTTTCCAAAGAGAAGCTCAGGGAAGCTTATGGCCACATGTAGAAGAGGTCATGCCCAGATGAGCCATGATCCGTTTTCAGAGTTTTATTAGTCATTTTTGGGGTTTTTATGTGTTCTGATCCCAATGGTACAGTATGTTTTTCCATTGGAGTTGAGCAGCATCTGGTAAAATAACTTTTGACAAATTAATCCCAGAGAGCCAAGTCCATTGATGGAGGCTCGAGGAGATGTAGCCCGGAGAGGGGTGAACTCCTTTATCATGTTGTGAGTTTGATGGTTATTTTGCTGCAAGTTATCTTGCTGTGTATTTATTGAAAGTACATATTTAACCATTTAAAAGAACATATCCTCACACATAAGCATTTACAAGAAGATACATAAATTTGGCTCATAAACTATCTTGCATATTTTAACACATGAAGCAAGGTCCTGTAAAGTTTATTTTAATGAAGTAGAGGGTGCTTGCATAGCATAACAAGTAAGCCTTCTATTTTCAGATCAGGTGGTATCAGAGCACTAGTTTGTTTTTCTCATGTGTTTGCCATTAATAGCTTGAGATTTAGCTGTTGGTATTTGTGCAAGTTTTGTGTTGAAGTTGGATATCTTCCAAAGATGGAGGAAGATTCAAGCATTGATAGTTCTCATACATCTTCATTATCTAAATTCTTTGACAAAGAGATGTTGAAAGAGTTGCTAACCATGAGAGATTTGATGAAAGAGATGTGTGAAGATAAGGAGAGCATTGCCCTTGAAGAGCAGTTGATGGCCATGAAGAAGGAGAAAGACCAACTTCTTGAAAAGTTGCATGAGATGGAGAATCAACTCCATGAGGCAAAAGAAACCCTTACCAAGTACATGCATGAACATAAGGTATGCAATGTTAGTTTATCTTCTAATTCCTCACAAGATGAATGTTTTGGTGTTTTTGAAAAGCACACAAGAGGAATAGGGTCCAAGTTATTGTTAAAAATGGGCTATGAAGGTAGAGGTTTAGGAAAGCATGCACAAGGCATTGTTGAGCCTATTGTTGTTGAAGAAAGACCCACGTATTGTGGTCTTGAATATGAACGAAGAGATGGAGCAAATTCCAAAGTTGAGAAGACAAGGGAAACAGTTCCAAGAACAAATTTTGTTTCAAGTTCACCTCCTCACGAAGACTATAAAGGTGAAAGTTCAAGAACTTTTGTAAAAGTTCAATCCCTCCAGCATGGAAGGATTGTGTTCAAGATGAATGCGAATGTGTGAAATGAAAGAGTTGTGACAGTGATGAGGACAAGAACAGATTTTTTGGTCTTCAAAGGAGAGCTTGTAACTCTTCAGATTCACCTCCTCAAAGAGAGGATAAAGGTGAATGATCAAGGTATAATTCTTCTTATCATTCAGTTGCTTTTGATTATGTTAAGCATGATAAATTTGTATGTAAAAATGGAAGAAAAAGTCCATGTACATATTGTGGTTTATATAACCATCATGTTTCAAAATGTTGG
>SNQJ01S0152616.1:5977-18928 GCA_010110895.2 Picea sitchensis | reverse complement strand
TGTGTGTGATGATGATGTTAGACAATGCTTGTGTTTTGTTAGATGTGATCACAATGATGATGCCCTGATAGATTATTAGATTTGTGTGCTAGTTAATTAATGACGGTTATATGTGCTAGAGGTATATGTAATTAGATGATGTTAGCGAATTTAAATGCGTATTTTAGATGATGTTTATGTTTGTTAGATGGTTATCATCATCATGTTAATTTTTATTAAATGATATTTATTATATATTATATATTGTTGAACTTATATCAAAATTTTATATATGAGACATAAAGATTTAATTTAAATAAAAAATGAAAATATGTTTTTATAAATTACAAAGTTCAATATGGTTGAAACTATAATTGTAAAATTAACATAAACATTTTTCTATTGCATAGATAGTTCATACATATTCATTCTAACTAAATTCTTTTTCAAAAAACAAATTACATATGAATAAATGATATTTTCCATTGTACTATTTACTCTTTTTGAATAAAATCTCCTACACTAAAAATTGTTATTATAAAAAGTTATGATCTCCAATGATAAACATTCTATTGGCCCTAAAATTTTATGGATGCAAACCTTCTTATTGTTATTTTTGTCATTATTTTGTAAGTTGATTACTATCAAAATTTTAAATTACTTCATTGAAAAACTCTTTTTTAGGTCTCAACGCTTCAATAACATGTTGGTAAAGGGTCAAACTTCTAACATCTTGAGGCCTTTTAATCCCTGCAACATAGCTAATTCTTTGCAACAAAAGAGCCTTTGAATCCTTGGGATTATAGGCATGTGCCTCAATATCTTATGAGGAGGACCATGTGATTTACCCTTTTTATTTTATTTATGGTACCTTTCATGCCCACATTTTAGACATATCTCTTTGTCTGCATATTCTCCTCTATATAGAATACAATCATTTAGACATGCATGATATGATATGTACTCAACACCCAACATTTTCAACATCTTCTTTGCCTCTTCGTTGCTACTGGGAAAGACATTATCACTCGAAAGAACCTTAATATCTTTGAATAACCTACAGTTAGTGGGAAATAGAAATGTACAATGTTATTTAATGTTCATAAAATCAACCATTTTTAATGTTGATTGTGTGACAAGATTTCTCAAAATATAAGGGAATTGATGGTCAATTAGCTCAATATTGCCGAGAAACATGGGTTTGACATGCCAAAATTTACTTTCAAGTTTTACAGTAACATTTTTGTCCCTAGCTAGGTATATTTTGATTGGCTAGGTCCAAAGAGAGGGGCAGTGGAGGTAGATTTCAGACTTTCGAAAAAGGTATCAGTGATATGAGCATCATCCCCTAGCTCATCGTTCTTCAAGGAATCTAACAACATTGTCTCCATGGCATTCGTATCCTGTAAATAATCATCCATACCAAGCTCTATTTGATTGACTCCATTGCCAACTTGTGAAGAACTACTATTTTTGTAGTCATTCCTAATTGGTGAATCTGGACGTAGTGGGAATTGAATAGGTGGTTGATTCAACCATTATTGGTATGATTCCTCTCCGAGTTGTGCTCTTATTGCAACTTTCTCTCGATTTGAAATTGTAGTGATGTGCAACGAACTATGATAGGTAAGTTTATCATCATCATAATCCTAATTTGAAAAATATTGAACATTAGTACATCGATGATATTAGTAAGTACAATGCAATTGGTTTGTTCAAATTACATTATACAAAAAAATTATTACCATCACTGACCCAAAATTATGGGTAGAAGATGACATGTTATAATTGGCAGGGTAAAGCGACTGTCCATATTCATCTACCAACTGCTTGTGGGATTTTGCTTCTGATAAGAGCTTTTGACGTTTTTGAACTAGTGGAATATTTTTTGCATCTGAACTCGATTATGAATCAGGATCCTACAAATTTGGATACATTTGTATTTAGATTGACATGGATAAAAAAAGTAAATTGAATTAGATAATTGAAATATAAATAAAATCTAAACTTACTGGAGATGGAAAGGGGGAACTCCATAATAGAATTTGAGAAATATGGAACGGGCTGGAATTTGAAGAATTGGCCATTTGATATTATTGTTGGCATTATTGATAGTGTGTTGTCATTGATGGCAACATGAGTCAAACATGTACAGTAATTAGAGAAAAAGTAAGATCACCTTGGGGCAGAGGAAGATCACATATTGACATAAGCAATTCGTGATCATTATTGATCACGGTAGGATCAATAATGATCCTATGATTATAAATCTCAAGAGAGGTAGCATGCATATAATCCATGTACAAAAGGAATAACAAAGAAAAATGAATTAAGAGCTTAGGAGGGTTAGCGACTGAAGATCAATGCATAAAAGAATGCACAAACAGTTATTAAAATCTTAGGAGAAATAGTGATGAAAAGAATAGAAGAAAGAAATGTTAATTGAAGCTCAGATGAGAGAGCGCATTGCAGAAACGCTATTGGAATTGAAATCCCCACAGTAAAACTAAAAAATAATTGAGTAGGAATCTTGTCCGCTGATGTACTTCAAGACAAATTAGGACCGTCAGATCGAGGGGAAGTTAGAGGTTAGGAAGAATTAAATCCCAACCATCAGATTGGGATAAATAATCCTCAACCATAGATCACCGTAAAGAAGAGGAGAATCTTGGCTGTCTATTGAAGATTTGGGAATGATTTAGATCATGAGATCTAGATTAAATCTAGACTGGTAGATCGAATATGAAGAGTCATGGACTGTCTATCATGGAAATGATGTACGCATGGTCAACCTGGCATTGACCACTTTGGATAATATTGATCAAAGGAAATTTGCATGAAGGAATTTTAGTCGAAGCCGAAGTTCCGAAATAAAAGTAAGTCGTCAGATCTAAGGAGCACTTCAAGATCAATGATATGCATCAGATCAGGGTTGCGTTGCAACAGTCAACTCTGACGCTGACCACTCCAGCAAAAAAATCCAAGAACATATGAATTCACCCAAAGGCCGGAGCCCCGAATTTTTGAAGTAAATGAGGGCTATCAGATCTAGACATGCATGGTGACCTTTGGATCAGGATAGGCGAGTCCAATTATGGTCAACTTCGATGCTAAACACTTCAACGAAAAAGGTTTTAGAACGTTTGAGTTCACCTGAAGGTCAGAGCTCCAAAGTCACGAAGTAAGACACATGGAACACACATTGAGAGCCCACGTCATTATAGTCCACACTAGCAAGACCACGTCGACAAGGACACATGGCGAATTCATATGGTGACAAGTTTCAAGTTCCAGTTGGAATTTTATGTTTATGTAAGTCACAAATCTAAGTGACACATGGCAACCACTTGGCCAATGCCACATCGACAGTGAAGTCAACAAGCTACGTCACTCCGGTAGTATGTTCTTCAAGGAAAACCATTTTATACACCAACAACTACCCGAAGCGCCTGTTAGCACTCTGTAAATTTGTTCTGATGATAAAACAAATTAAAAAGGTAACCTACAAACCAACTTTAGAGCTGGGTACTAGCCTTTTCAATTCAGAGAGGGCTCTCTCTTGTCACTTGGTATTTTTTGACAATCAATGGCTAGATTTTATTTGTTTTTAGGGGTTTTTGTAATTTTGATGGCAAGAAAGGGGAGGAAACACTCAGGGCTATGGAGTCAAATTTCTGAAAATAAATAGAATCATTGACTGGTTAGTAGAACACTCTAGAGGATAAAGGATAAATGAGGAGATGAATCTGAGTTATAAATTGTTATTTACAAAGTGTAAGAAGAAAGGGGAAAATAAGTAACTGCATTAGAGAATTAATGAAATGAATTATGAATTAGTTAGGAAGAAACTTAACACAGTTTAAATTTCCTAAGACAAGAGCATCATAAGATGAATTTTGGGCCTTTAAACTATCCAATTTAAACAGAAGACAATGATAATGGAATTAGAAACACAAGAAATACATACAAAGAGAGAAGAAAAAACTCATATCACCACCATTATAATCTTTTCATAGAGTCTTCAAAGACTTCTGCATATGTATTCTATTCAACTTCAGAAAATTACATTCAAGTTCAAACAGCTCAAGCGTGCCCCTGCACTTCTTCCAACCCCTAATACATTTGGAACTCCTAATATTTATACAAGTTGAGTTCCTTTGGTTTGAAACTGATTATAGTGATTACAAAGAAACGCTTCAGCTTCTGAAACCAATTGCAATGATTAAATTTAAACATTTTAGTTCTGAAACTGATTACAATGATTACAATGATTATGGATTCTATGATGTTTCAATCCTTCTCTTTTCCTTCTGACTCTGTCTCGACCTTTTGCATGATTCACTGTCTTTCCTTGACCTCTGGGAATCATTTTCTAGGCCCTGGAAAACTGCATTTAGCCTTACCCAGTTGGATTTTCTCCTTCGACTGCAAGTCAGGAAATACTCCATCTCAAATACAATTCTTTTCTTGGAAAGGACTGGAACCGACGAACCAATTTAGTGTGTGGTTGAGTTGCAGGTGGAAGACGATGTTCGCACCAAAGTCTAACGACCCAATGTTTTAAAAAATAATAATTAAATAAATTGAATGACTAACGATCATTTTTTCGGGGGCACGAGGAAGTGGTTTGGGTAAACCTACTTTTCTCCCCGAAATGAACCTGGTGGCACCACGTAGTCCCAAATGAAAATTGTGGTTTTCATTTTGGCCCACTCTCCCAATTTTATCCTCCACGCAACTTCTCACCCCGAAATCATCCTCGACTGTCGATCTTGGTATGCCACGGTATGTGACACATTAGGCCCCACATTTTAGCGCTCCTTCTAGATTTAGCTTCTCTCTTGCCATATTTATCCATTTTTACTAGTTTATCGGGCCTCTAAATAGGTTTAGCATCTTGCTAGATCCCAAAATATGGATTTTACATAATAAAAATTATCATGCGATAACATTGGCTCCAACTAGGGATGTTATCCTCCCAGTGAGGTAGCAAAGAATGCGTAGACCTGATGCCTAATACATTGGGATACTCCCAAAACATGTGTGTACCCTGATCCAACCTGTCACGAGTGTCCACTGAAAACCCAAGTCTGTACACTGCTCTCAACTGAAAACTGAACGCCATATACACCACTAAAATATGACTGTACACACTACTGAAAACCCAAACTGAAAAATTATTGACCAACAAGCTTATTCACACCTACCTACCCTAACTGCTAAAATGAACTGCCAATCAAGTGAAATGATAATGGCAATACAACCATGCAAGAAATTTATCCACTATTTTTTTTGTTTGCACATGCTTGTTCCAAAGCCTGTTTACTGATAATTCATTCAAAAAGTTATCTATAAATTCAAATATCAAAAAATAAAAAACATTGGGATTGTTTACCGCCTCCAAAAAAATTGCAAATGGATCCTCTAACAAATGCATAAACCAACAATCATGTTTCACCCCTCCCACTGCATCCTTGTTTTCATATGATTCAACCTGTTGATTGCCACCAAGAGGTTGAAAAATCTATTAAGATTGTTGGAAATTACAATCTTTTGAATATGAAGAAGTGATGGTTGAAATGAAACCCCTGGTGGAAAGTACTCCATATCTAACACCGACGTTGATTTACCAGCATATTTATTTCTAAGCTGGTAGTTATTACGAGGAAAATCTCTTTATGGCTAGGGTGAACCACAACAAACATGAGTGACTGTAGAAATCAACTCAATTCCAGCATATGCTATATAAATTAATGTGCAAAGGAGGTAAGAAAGAGGCCTACCTCATCCAAACGTTTGATGATGTCTACCGTTGAGCACTTCGACCCAAAGCTTTATACCTTCAACAAGTTCTCAACACAAGCAAAGCACACATATAGTGATGATATAAAAGGTTAGCACATTAGATAGCATAATCCATTAATATTCAAAACAAACACACCCATGGATCATAATACATATATTTGCAAGATATCAATTGGATGGAAAAGGAGTATTTCTATTAATAAATGATCAATAGAAGTGAAAACATTATAGACTTCTGTATCGACACAGTTCAGAACCAAGAAACTGATTTCCTTCCAACTGGGCCTCCACCACTTCAATCCTCCACCAAAGGCAAGCTCATATAAGGGTTACAAAGAGGCTCTCCATAAATAAGGGAAGAGCTTGGGGGCTGAACACTATGTTCAAACTTAAAGGACAAAGGGATGCAAACTCAATAATGAAGTAATAAAGTCTCTAGAGTAACTTTTCTCTCAAAGTTGAATTCTCTCCTCTTCTTCCATAGCTCAGAATTGACTTCTTTATATCCTTCAAAATGCATCTGAAGGGCCGAGTCAGAACATTTCCAGTATATGGAAGGCCAAGGATCAGAGATCTCCTGTCGTGACATGGAAACCCAACATTTAATTTTTATTTTATGGCACAAATCCTGATGTATGCAGGTTGTAGTGGAGAAGCCAATGCATATGCTTGTTGTATAGCTTGCAAGGTGTGTACAAGTGGAAAAATATTTATTTTTTTCTCTAGATTCATTAATCAGGGAAATTAAGTATGCATAGGCAAATGGAGTAAATCCCTCTCTGCAATATTGCATAGGGTGATACAAATCTTTTTCTAACAGATGCCCCCTAATGTGTGAGGTCAAAGGAGTATCTGTGATGGCTGAAATACATTATAAATAACCCAGAAGTGGAGTGGTAGAGAACCAACTAGATGAACTCAATTGCTCAATACATTTTGTATTGACTTTGCATACATGGCTGCCAAAAATACACTGCAGATCCATGTGAAAAATATACCAAACAAGTGTCCGTGGCCATGAAATAAGAGAATACAAATGCGTTATATGCCAATAATTGTCATAGTCATGAATGAGGCCCAGTAAAACCAGTCTCAAAACCAATCTAAAGATATCTTTATACCATGGAGTAAAATCTGATCTCCCATGATCACTAAAGTCATATAGGTACTAGTCCAATGAAAAGGAAGCAACAACTTAGGAAAGCTGCAACCACATAGTGATGTCTTCAAATCTTCTACACCATCCACCAAAGGTGCATGTCTACATCATGTGAATAAAGGAGTTAAGGTCGAACACAATGAGACATTGTTTGATTACCGGTCATTGATGTATACTGTTAACAAATGTGAGACAACCTACCGATAATGAAAGTAGGTATCAAGGAATCAAGTACATTCTTACAAGTGTGAATAGAGGAGTCGGTGTCGAACACCTAAAGAATCCATCGATCAAGAGACATTGATGTATTCCCAACTATCAATGGCGAGAGAGTCTTCCACTAATGACTGCAAACCTCAAGGTACTCATAAGACTCTAGGTCTTGTTTCCAGATAAAGGCTTGATGTCGATGGAAAGAGGCCCGCTGAAAAGAGAGCATTAAGGCATATCTCATCAGTCAACATGAGGTAAAAAGAAAGATATTCATGATTTGGTGGGAATCGGATGAAGAACAAGTTCACGAACCAATGATCTTGTGCATCTTTCGCGTGTTCCAAGTGCAAGTGGTACATGAAAAAAAACCCTCTAAATAGAAACCAATGATGAAAATTGCTGACAAAGGTGGGGAAACCACCAACAAGGCTAATGGCATCCAAGACACTACATGAATCCCAATGTGTGAATAAATTTATTGCCATCAAACACCCAGGAAACCGCCCAGTCAACGACCAATGATGAAATGTTGACTACTGGGTTCAAGGTTACCTACCAATGATGAAAGTAGGACCAGGGTGCATGATAAGGCTAAAGTATCATGTAATTCTGAGACAAACTGAGGGTATGGCTAACATGCAAACTCAAGAGTTTTGAGGAGTGGCCAACATAGGTTGATATACTTCCTTTGAACAAGAGCATGAGACATATGGTGGACTTCAGCATCATAGACTTGATGATAAAATCATGAGATGCAGGACGCATCAATGAAGTTCTCTGTAGGGACTAGAAGAGTAACCAGTCAGTGGAGAAGAATCTGCAACGAGCTCAACTTCCTAAGGCCATGCTAATCAAAAAATTATGATGGATGGACTCAAATAACTTTGTGCTCTGTTCAAAGATGACACGACTGCTGCCAAATATAATATAGTATTCTATTCCTGCCCATATATATATGTTTTTCATAACAAATGAATGCTATGATATAGAGGAGGAAACGAGTGTCGCAAGTAAGAAAAACTAGTTCCATCAGTGGAACGTACCTATGCTCAATGTAGGGAAGTGCATGTGGGAGATGGATACTCGGGGTGTGTTCCTTCCTAGGTATAGGGTGTCAAATTGTGAAGGATATAAACAAGGCTCTGCTTGGTTGAGGATGCAAAATTGTTGAGGAAAATGATTTATAATGCAAAGAGAGAACCGGCTATAGGATCAATACTGTAAGCAGGGGCATGAGATGCAATCACAACTTAGTGCCAAAAAATGCCCTTTTTTATGTCATTTAGTCTACTTGGTGTGAAAAAGGGGTAAACTTGTGCCAAGTAGATGTCTTTTCAAATCCAATTTACGAGTGTGAAAATGACAAGCTCACTCAGCGATCTTTCATATTTTTGGTAATGAGTCAGAAAAAAAAAACTAAGACTCATGATCTTTCAAATCCAATTTAATGAGTGTGAAAGGGACAAATCACTCCGCAATATTTTCTCATTTTAAAGACGAGATGGAAAAGATCTTAAATTAACTCATTGGCACTATTCTAATCAACATGTAAAGGGGGAGGCCAAGGCTCCCATACCAACCTTCTGCGGAATGTCAATATCTTACGAATAACCGACATAAGCTTGGGAAAACCCAAATCTCTCCAAGTCGAGGAGGATAAAGCATGAACTGAGTATATAGTCTTCGTGATAGATCAGACCATGTCTCTTAATGGAAAAGACATAGGCGGGGGGGTATTGGATACCCTGTAGGACTATCCCGGTCAAACGTGATCTTTTCAAAACCAAGAGGGAGAGGACTTGGTGAAATAAAAACTCTCTCTTGTTCAGAAGGTGCAGGATTAGGAATGTTGATGACATGATTGAAGGATGCATCACTCTCTTCAGGGAGAGTAGGATTGACTAGATATTTCACTGGTGTGACCATTTCTTCAATCATAGGTTGAAGGGGATGCATAGTAATGTGGATAAGAGATGCTTCACCCTTGACAAAGGGGGTGAGGTTGGGAGAGGATTGCGGTGGGGGGACCACCGAGTCGATCAAAGTAGAATTAGTGTGAGGAGAAACCATGGATGCTTTAGAATATGAAGGGCCCTTGGGTGAGACCCATGCTTCTAGTATCCAAGCAGTGAAGTGACATAGACAAGTAAGGTGATTTCCTTCACAAGTTCTGCAAAGGAACTTAGGCTTACATCTGAGACATCTAGGTTTCTCATTGTCTCAAGCATCGTTCAAAAAGGCCGGTGACATACTCTCAATGTGATAGGCAGAGGAGGGAAAATAATCTCCTACATGGTGTATAGAGGTTGGAGACGAGGTAGTTATATGGCTTTTGGTGATAAGAGTAGTGCCCCCATATTGACTAGCAACGGTCGAGTGCGAATTGTCAACAAGACTTACAGAAGTAGTTGACCCATCTCCAACATAACTGATAGAGGTTGGCGATGGAGAACCAGTATGAATAATAGTGACTGGGCTAGCAGTAAGCTATGGAATTTAATGCCAAGGTCCAGGGACATATTGACTTTGAAACATAGCAGGCCAGGAGGGGTCCTGATTTACCCCCTGTCCCTGTCCGGGAAGGAAGTATCCTCCATTTAAATGATTTTGAGAGGTTTGAATGGGCATCATCACTGAAGTCTATGAAGAGATGGAAGTATGATAGGGAATATTAGAGTGATGATATATGTTGCCCCCTTGTGAAGGGGTTCCATAAAGAGGATAACCCGAACCGTAAAACTGATTCTCCTTGTGAGAGACACCCGGGGATATATGTGGACTCGCCACCAAAAAATTGTTCAGAGGAACTGACATGGTGGGCGAAGGATACATGGATGGGGTGTAATAGGTAGAATAAGCACCCATATGAGGATTGGCTCCTGAAAGAGCATAACTGGGATTGGATCCGTAAGGGGGAGGTTCCAACCTCCCGTTGTGAAAACAAGTTGAGGGACATGACTCATATCAAACGAAGATGTAGCTATTGGAGCCATGGTGCCCCTGGATCCAATGCTAGGATTCATGTAAGTGGACTAGGGAGAGGATTGCATGGGTGAAGGCATATAAACAAAAAACTGACTAGAGGCCCAAGGCGTGGAATGCGTATCATATTTCTGCATACCATTATAAGAAACAAGAGGATTCATCCCCATGAGCTGAGTAGGAATCATGGGGTGGGTAGCAGTAAATTAAGGAGCCAAAGGGAATCTGTTATTCATGATAAAAACAAACTCGGTAAAAAACTCCTAAGGTAAACTAGTAATCAAAGAGCACACCAAAGGTCAAATGACCAATATGCATGCAAACGGGCTAAAGTGGCTGAGTGGCCTCCCTCTCTAAAGAAGGTATGTCTCGTCCAAGAAGGACCTGAGACTCCTTGATAAAGATCGGAGGTAACAAAATCAGTTATGAGGGACCTCGTGGACTTAACAACCAGTTGGTCAGATCCCCCCGGAGAGGTAATCCTCCATAAAGGCCGTGTGTTTTCTGACCCCTATCTAACCCAAGATACTTACAGAATAACCCCTGCAAATAACCTATGAGATACCTAAGTCAAGAAACTAATAAACCAATGTATAATTGATGCACAAGAAAGTGGTTGTAAGTCTGGATCATCGTATGGGCAGGGTAGCAAATCCCAAAACCTTGAAAGCACCGCCTCTCACGGAGGTATGGGCACTAGAAAGATCCCCAAATGCGAATAAATCCATAGAAATATCTCTGATGCTAGGTGAGTATCTGGGGGATATCCCTTCAACCAAATTCACGTGACCTCATGATTAACTCCAGTGTGAGTGGAGCCTCCTGATCTTAACAATTATACAATGGATTTATCTGCTCCCTGACTCAAACACATATGTTGATTTAATTTCCTTGGAGAAGTTTACTCACAAAATCCTATTCCAAGGCACTAAATCCTAGGCTAGCTTGTGCACCCTAGAATGTAAAATCGTTACTAATAACTTTTAAATTATAGCATTGATTTTATGGCTGTGATTACTCAAAAAGGTATATGGTGATGAAACCAATGGTGTTATGACTCTGCAAGAAAAGTAAATATGAAAATAATGCAAAGTATACCTTTCAACTTTTTATGAATGATATGCTCCTAAAAATGATGCAATTTTCAAATTCAAATCTGCGATTCAGAAGTAAATATGCAATCTTTCACTATATGCACTAAGCTAATGACAGAAACTCAAAAGACAAAAATGCCAAGGAATGCAAAATGCCTATTTTTTTTTGTATTTTTAATATATCAAAATTGAAAATGAATGGACTGAAAAGTAACTTGATATATAGATCTACTGTGTATAAAAGAGAGATAACTCGAGCAGGATATCAAGCAACAAAGCACCCAACCCAATGTACAAGGACGATAAAAATGAAAAGATGAAGAGAATAACTTCGCCCAAAAATTCAACCAAAAAAGGGTTTCCTGTTATCCCAAAGGCACTCAACAGGCACTATAGAGACCTAAGAAGGCTCAGTAAGTATCAAATCCCACCCAACAAACACCAGACCAAGAGAAAAGGCAAGGCAAAAAGGTGTATGCGATTGTTTGGGCAAACAATGTGTATATACACATCTTGCAATGAGACAACACATGTGTGTCTGCGACTGTCAAGTAGAAAAGGTGCGTATATGCTTTGAAACAAGGCTAAGCAAGGAAGAAAGGATGAAAACTCAGACCCAGAGTGAACATGAGTTTTCAAGCAATGACACGTCAAGAGCCACAATAGAAACGAGAGCAATTTAAGGAGAAAAGTACTTCAAACCCTAAGAAAAAAGATTTGTCCCCAGTATGGTCACCAATTCTGTTACGAGGAAAATCTTTCTATAGCTAGGGTGAACCACAATAGACAGGAGTGACTGTAGAAATCAACTCAATTCCAACATATGTTATATAAATTAATGTGCAAAGGAGGTAAGAAAGAGTCCTACCTTGTCCAAACGTTTGATGATATCTACCGTTGA
This sequence comes from Picea sitchensis, assembly GCA_010110895.2. Taxonomy (NCBI): domain Eukaryota; kingdom Viridiplantae; phylum Streptophyta; class Pinopsida; order Pinales; family Pinaceae; genus Picea; species Picea sitchensis. The sequence continues at coordinate 6,795 of SNQJ01S0152616.1, read as the reverse complement.
GCACTTTGACCCAAAGATTTATGCAATTTCTTGTCGATTTGTTACAGTGAATCAGTGTGATTTGGCATCGGCACACATTCCTTCAGTGATGATCTTAAAAATTTCTTTCAACAATTTTAAACGAAGAAAAGCATAAAGGTAAAGAATTTCCTTTAGCTGATTCAATACTTTTTTCTTTGTAACTGTGTTATGTAGGCTGATTTCTCTCATTACACTGCTAAAAAGGAACATTTTATGATAGAGAACATGCAACTGTTTGTTCTAGGAATTCAACATCATAATCATCAACATATTCATTATATATGAGAAAATCAACAACATCTGCAATGTCATCTAACAAGGAAAATCTTGGAACATCAACATGCTCTTCAACAAGCTAATTTGAAAATTCATCTTCTTGATTGTCTACAAATGAATACATAAAACGATCAACCCCATGCTTGTCATGGGACAGAACATAATCTAAATTATGACTTTCTTTTTCAATAAGTGGAATATAATCCTTTGCAAAATCATTAGCATTTAAAACTTCAAGAAGACATATGATATTATTAACGTTCTGCTTAAGATTCAAATCAATTGTTTTCTGTTCATATTGTTGGACAACTAAGAGGGGGGGTGAATCAGTTGTTACCATGCTTAAACAATTATGGTTCTTTTAAACTCTTTGCAGAAGCACTAAATGATGATCACAATAATGCAGAGAAATAAACTAATGGCACATTCAACATCAGTCACATATATGAGAAACACAGAGACAAATATTTCCCAAGGAAACCCATACAGGGTAAAAACCTCTTTTTCTTTATATGATAAGT
>SNQJ01S0152615.1:3118-22891 GCA_010110895.2 Picea sitchensis | reverse complement strand
GAAGGAACACATGTCGAGGGTCGCAACAGGGGTAAGGAGATCAGGCTCCAATAACCCTACCGAAGAGATTACCATGTCAACTACCAGATCCAAATCATCGGGAGTCGAATTCATGGGAGACAACACCACATAATTGACATGTGGTGGGGGCGACACTATTGTCATAAAAGAACCATTCAGGGAGGTAATCAAGTCAAGACCGATGAATGAAAGTTGATTAATAGTCACAAGTCTTCCATCGTGAGGGAAAGATATCACACGAAAAAGAGTGGACACAATATCTTTCATGGAATAGACATAATCCCACCCAAGGAGTAAAGAAAAATCCAAGGGGTCTCAGACTACCATGACATCAATAAAGACAATTTTACCTCTCAAAGTTACTGGAAACTAAGGAAGGGACCCTAAAGGTTGACTAGTTCTTCTGTTAAAAGCTAATAGATTCTATGTAACCGGCGCAAGATGAGGATAGTCCAAAGCATGACAAGCAATAGAGGACAAAATACTAATGGACACACGTTCATCTATCAACATTTGAGGAACGTCTCAACCACAAACCTGTACTGTAATTTGGAAAGGAATTTGAGAGGGAAGACGAGGTCCAATTAGCGCACCCCAATAAAAAAGGATGGCCTCATTACTTGGAGGGAGTTTCGCGGGAGAATGAGGAATGCCCCCCAACACGTTAGATTTTATATCAATGAGAAAAACGTGGGTAGTATTGGGTTTACTCTCTAGAGGGAGAGTAGGATCGACCGATGTTGGGATCAAATCGATCACGCAGGCAAACTTCAGAGGAAGAGTGGGATTGACCGATAATGTGATCGGAGCAATCACTTTGGCACTCTTCAGATGAAGGGTGGGACTGACCGAGGAAGGGACTGGATCAACCACTTTGGAACTCGTCAAAGGAGGAGTCAGATCGATCGATGATAGAACCGGATCAAGCACTTGGGTTTCATTCTCCAAGGGGAGAATGGGGCCGACGGGTGGAAATGGATCGACCTCTTTGGTGTCACTCTCGAACGGGAGAGTGGGGTCGACCAAGGATGAAAATGGATCGACTATTTGGGTTACACTCTTTTGATGAAGAGTAGGGCTAATCGATGACATAACTGGATCAACTACTTGGGTTTGTGGTTCAATCAAGGAGGAAACTAGATCAACCATTTGATCAACCGGATTGACCGGGGATGGAACCGGATTGACCATTCCATCAACTATTGATGGGTTGGGGGAAATCTTACGATAACCTTTTTGAAGTTGAAGTTTTTCCAAAAGAGAATAAGCCTCGTCCATGTGAGGATAAAGGTGAGAATAATTATCACCTTTGCATAACATACAAGGGAATTTCATAGTTGTATTCTTCTTACCAACCTTAATGTCACTGGTTGACAGTGTATCACCAGCATGGCCAATAGAGGCTGATGACATGGAGGACCACATTTCTAAGACCTTGGGAATGCCAGGGCAATCCCTCAGAAAGTGGTCATCCTTACAAAGGCTGCAAGGGAATTTGGGTTTTGGATTTTTTATTTTAATCTTGTTGACCTCATCAACACTCCTAGTACTATTAACAATAGTTGGTTGCTCGGATCCAATATATGATGTTGTTGGAGCCTTGGTCCTTTTTGGTCTCTTCTTCTTCTTCTCTTTCATTTTCTTCTTCTTTTGATCAACCTGGCTACTTGCTTTAGATCTTTCACTAGGCAAAGAAGGAGAAATGGAAGGAGACTTAATGGGCGAAGAAGGAGAAAATTCAACGTAAGGTTGATGTTTGGATGATGTACTAACATCCAAAGTATTAGGTGCAATTGAAGCATTGGGAGGATTCAAGATCACTGGAGCATGGAATAGCCAAATCGATAATCCAATGGTGAGTCCCGGAAGACTCAGTGTGGCAATGTATGGAGGACCAAAGTTTCCACAAGAAGGAAATGTGTAAGGTTCCCCAGGAGAAGGGGTTCCTCCATTGGTACTCTGAGGATTTGATGGAATTAACACTGACTCAACCTAAGATCCACTAAGTAAGACAACCAACACACGCTATGAATCTAAGAAGCAAACAATCAAAGAAAACCTTCCCACAATGAAACCACTAGTTGGTGATGAAATCCAACGTCGTGATATCAAAATAGGAAGGGGTAGGGATAGATCGAGGATCAATTATGTTGGAAACCTTCTTAACGGACTTACGCCTTGGTGCAAGCTTCCACGCAGTAATTGTGGATTTACCCTCCAAGGAGCCCGAGTGAGTTTGACCAACGTCTGTTCCAGGTACAGTGAGACTTCCCTTCACCGTTACCTTGTGTGAGACCCTAAATATTATGTCTACTAAGGTCACCAATTCACAGTCATCCCCTGGGCGGGTATAGTCGACAGTCCATTCAGAACGTATGGGCAGGATAACAACTCTAAAATCAACTCGAGAGGATCCCACACATAATCGTGGGTATACCTTCAAGTGACCCCCAACACATGATCTGACCACTACAAATAGTTGAACCACGGAGGGATAATCTCGTAACTCACCTAAATGTGACCTCGTGTGTAACCCCTGTGTGAGAGGGGGATCCCAGAAAACCTATACGACAATTGGATTTTCTCTCCCTATCGTAAGATGCTAAGTTTGGTTGATAGCTTTGGAAAGTTATCCTTTCAACCTATTTCAAATCCCTACACCTTAAACTAATGTAGGTTTGCTAACAAAGATGTAAAAAGTATGATAAATTTTAGTTAAGCATTGATTTTAGTCGTTGTTGTTTACTCAGAGGTGAATGAGAGTGAAGACTAATGATATTATGACTCAGTTCCCAAAACATGCATAAGAAATGATACATAATCTTTTCTTTCAATGAATGTCTAATTAAGGGAAGGAGAAGGATTTTCCTTTCACCGTCAAACACTAAGATGAAATGACCTCATGCAATAGTCCTCAATAAGGAACCCAACTCAATGCTAAAATGTTTGTATGTGACTGATAACCAGTAGATGTAAAGCTTCTTATGCTAATCGGACTTCAAGAGTTGTGAGATTTAAGCAATCTAGAAGAAAAGTTCACATAAACCAAAAGACACCCTTGTTGTGATCAAACAAGAAACAGAAGGCCAAAAACTCAAAAGGAAGGAGAAAGAGTTTGGACAAGATGACTCAAAGATCAGAAATCAAAGTACAAAATACATTTGAAACTCCTTACAATCTTTTCACTCATTCAGATAAACAAGAAGAAAATGACAAATTGACTTCAAATCGTGAAGATCAAAGAGTTATTGAAAAGTAAGGGAAAATGTCAAAAATTCCAAACAAGATATGATGAATCCTTATAAAACAAGGTGGTTTGAGGGCCAAACAAGGACACACTAAGATAGCATGAACCCTGAGCAGATGAATCAACAAAAAGACTGAGAAAAAACCAATTTTTAAGAAGATTGTTTGCAAAAAATGGGTAGCGCTCCCCCATAAGGGGACACAGAGTGCTCCAACACACTGTGGATCACTGTAAGGGAGTGCCAACGCCCTGGTGCTAAGGGCAAGGAAGCGCTCTACTGCAAAAACTCAGAATTTTGCCCAGAAAATAAAAAAAAAACTCAGGAAAAATGCAAAAATCTAGTGTGTAAGATGAACCAAAAGCCAACAATAATATCTAAGGATCAGAGACACATCATGGAGAAGTTTAAGTGAGTGGGAAAAGGGATAAAACAAAATATGGGAAAGGAAACAAAAATCAGAGATCCTCCCCAGTGGAGTCGCCAATTTTTGTTGAAGGTGAATCCCCCTACGGACAAGTGGATTCCCTTTTGGTCCCTAAACTCCTAAGGCCAAGACAGAAGGTGCTTAACATGGACACTGACTTCCTTTTAGGCCTAATCAAGCTAATGAAAAAAATATAAGGAAAAATATATGTACCTTATGAACGACGTTTGTCCTTGCAAAGTCCAGGTTGAGCTTCAATCTTGAGCTCCTTGATAGGTCCTGCAAAACAAACAAAGATACAATGGACTTCCTACTCTACTGAGATTAGCTCAATCATAGATCCATCTACTACAGAAAAACTCATATGGAACAAGTACAAGTTTGAAAGAAACATGCCCAACATTGATTATATTAATGAGAACTAGTAAAAGTACTTACAATCCTTTGAATGAAGGTGCAATAGCCTCTTCCAGTTCTCCTTGTGCAACACCTTTTCTCAATCAATCTCCATTGATGGCTTTGATGGCATCTCACTCATGAGATCATAAGTTTGATGTGATTCTCCCACTTCATTCTCTGTCAATACCACTTATAGGATCATAAGTTTGGTATCAATATCAATTTTCATTGTGCCTTTCACCATGAGAAGGCCTCCTTATATAACCTTGGAGAGGTCCAACCACTTGATATATATTTGGGATGAGTTGAGGATTCCTCTCCTTCAGTTGAGGATCTCCCCTAAGATCATGCCTTGACCATCTATTCGAATCCAACTACCTTTAGGATTTGAGGGATTCTTCCCTAATTTGCCTCAACAAACCTAGAATTTGCTAAAAAGAGGGTAGCACCCTCCCATAAGTGTGCATAGGGTGCTCAAGAACTCCCCCAAAGAGGCTCAGGGAGTTCCAGCACTCCCTGATAGTGGGTAGGGCAACGCTCCTCTCCAAAATGCATTCTTTGAGTGGTGTTTCCAATGGTAAAAAGCTTGTACCTCCTGTCAAGTGATTTCTCTTCTTCCAAACTATCCTTTGAGGTGTCTTAAGTGTCTTCATGATGTCGTTATGGGCACAACATAGGCAATATGAAAGCATATTGTTTTTGACATTTGCAACACTTGTAGTCAATATGCGACACTTGCGGACAAGATGTGACACTTACAACACTCGTAATGACGACACTTGCGACACTATTGAAGTGAGTAATTTTGAGGTGTAACAGATGGTTAAGGCACTTGGCATGCTAACTATTCGAAAATCTGCCAATATTTGCGGAATGCGCATGGTGTTGATTTTTTGGCGTGGGAAACACTCGTGAGCTAGATTAGTCACACACAGGCGCGTTTTGGTGAGAAAGGACAACAAAGAATTGGGAGAAACTTCTAGGAAGTGATTCCAACTTAGTTTTTGGCCAAACCAAGTGCAGGAAGAACCCAACTAGGGGTTTTTGGACGTTCTGGAGCCATTAAAGCCATCTATTTTGCATTCTAAGCATTGTAAATCATTGATTTTGACACTTTGAGAATTAATGAAAATGATCCATTAGAAGTTGGAACAGGAGATGTATCCCAAGAGAGGGGTGAACTCCTTTATCATTTTGTTGTGTTAATGTGTTTACTTTGATGGCTTTAATATTTTTTTATGCTGCTCATGATTAAGGAAAAAAACTCATTAAGTTTTATGTGTTTGTAACTTGATCCTATTACCCAAGAACATACAATGTACACTTGCAATTTTAAAGAGACTCAAGCCTTTTCATTTTCAGATCAGTAAGTGTCACTTTAACAATTGAAGCATTTCAGCATGTTGCAAAGAGTCCTTTCTTGATTGCGAAACATTTGCTTGGAAATTATACCCTTTTCCTTATTTCACCTTTGTGGTTGACATGCTATCCTAGTAAGTTGGTCACCCTTGGGAAAAGGGTTTCTACTGGGGGGTCTCCTTGAAGGGTCATTGTACCATTCCCGCTCATACTTACCACTTTCCACACTTCTTCCCCTATATTTCCTCATCTTCTTTTTTTTGGTTTCATTGACCCTGAGAAGGCCTTGTACCTCATTTCATGGGAAGAAGGGATTGAAGGCCCAGAGGTATTGTAGATAGCATTGTAAAAGTAAAAATCCATGAATTATCCTTCTAAATGCTTGCCCTAAGGTCTCGATGGCCATGAAATGCTTCTCCATAAAAATGAAGGACCTTTAAAAATAAAATGTCTCGCTCGATGGGGGAATGCATTACGGTGTCCTTTAATTTCCAATGCATATGGAACTCAATGTGTTCTAACTTCAAGTGGCATTGTGGTGCTCTTTTTATTTCCATTGCACATAACACTCAATGTTCAGACCATAACAAGAAAGGCAAATAAAGGACTTGGAAAATGTTTCATTGCAAACAAAGGGATGCAACACACTCTCCACAAAGGCACCCATAAATGAGACAATATGAGCCCTTGATATGTGAAGAATCCCATGCCTAAGAGTATTTTCCCCCATCCACATCATACTCATTACATGGTTTAGAGAGGGTCTTCTTGGGAAACATTCCTTGACTTGGGGATTGGCCTACCCAATAGGGCACCATTGCACCCCTCCCATATCTAAATTTGGAAAAATTTATAAGGTCTTTGAGCACATGTTTAATTTGAAAAGGGGGGACTTAATTCACTTGTTTGGGTGGTTCTTTTATTAAATGTGGCCCCACCTTTTTTCTTGATATGGGGATGACATGGCACATTTCTAGCATGGCGTATTAGCATTTGGAGGATTGTATTCACACATGCCACCTTAGAGGAGAGTTTTACGGATTTACATGCCATCATTCTTTTTTATTTTTGGTATTTTTGTAGCTTATATGGGAAAAAAGAGCAAAACAATTTGCTAATTAAGCATTGTAACTTAGGTTTTAGCCTAAAATTGTGTATTTAATTATAACATGGACAAACTATGACTTGATTTTACTCATATAAATATGAGGCAAGTCATTTTCATTTGGATATATCTCATCAGTTGATAACAACACTTCTTGGATTGGAATTCCATCCCTCTTGGACAAATCACTATCTCTCTTTTCTTGTCATAATGGATGCAACCATTGTTTATTGGAGCAATAAAGGCTAGAGAGTTCTCTTGATGGTGTTTCTTGACAAGTTGTTGGATGATATTTGGTAGTAAAGGGTCTTTTGCATGCTATCTCTTGGATTTGGTGAGTAATTTCTACAATTTATTGTCATCTTTCTTGTTTAAATTCCATAAATATATCTTAAAACCCCAAGAGGAGTAAAAGAGCTTACACCCTCCACCAAGGTTATTCTTCTTTTCTTTTGAAGGGATATAAGGCTTGCAAAAAGGAGTAAGAGGGTTTACACCCTTGTTGCAAGGCTTAGCTAGGGTTAATTTCTCTAGGAAGTAAGAGGGTTTACACCCCTAGAGAAACATTAAACCCTAGTTCATCTTGGATTCCACACTAGACGATTTGGAAGGATTGTTATTGGGTTTTACAAGGGTTTAACCCTCAACAAAGATCTCTTCTTTCTCCTTTTTTAGTTTTCTTTCCAAGGAAAAGACTCTATTCACCGAATAACGAGGCACTAATATTTGCATTGGAGATTGTTGATTGTTGCTTTGGTAAACATGAAAATTGATGGTTTGGAATTGTTCAAGTTGGATTTGAAATTTACATGCTTTATACTCTCTTATGATCCAAGGACATCTTGATTGGTCAAGTGGTTATTTTTTTTTAATAAACATTAAGCTACAACCATTAGGGCTGAAATAAACTCTCTTTATCAACAAGTTTTCTTCACTTTTGACCAGTAGTGAATTTTGATCTACTTTTCAAGGGGTATTGATTGGGTGTCTTGATTTTTTATTTTGTTGGTTAAAATTTGTTATTGTATCAATAATAAGATACAACCATAAGGCTGTCATAATATTTTTCTATAATTCTTTCTTACAACCCTCTTTTGTCATTTAATTCATTCTTTTAAGCATTGGAATATTATCTCTGAGTGCATGCTAATTTGCCCAATATCATATGTTGGTTAGATGATCTAATTTATAGTTATTATAAATTTTTCATTACTAATATCTTATTGCTACAATTTTGGGACAACAAGATTTCTTGTTGATTCCCCCCTTGGCTTGGGGCTTATATCATCATATATTGTCTTGGTTTGGCTTGTCTAACAATGTTTTGCAGGTACACAATGTTGGCAACCTTTTCCTTGAACTATAATCATCCTCCTTCAAGACTCAAGATCCTCTAATTGTGACCTATAGGGGTGGTTCCTTCAACACTTGGCCTTCTCCCTTATAATCCCCCTAGGGTCACCTGGGAAGCCTCCCTTGTTTTGGACTTTCCATCACTAAAACAAGGGATATATATTGAGGTGACAGTGATAGATGTCCCCAGTTGTGTCACAGACTTGTTTCTTGGGTTGGGATTTTCCCAAACGAAAAACTATGCTATAACATGCCTTGTGACCATTGAATGCGTTTAAGACATACACCCACTGAACTCTCACTAGGGTGAGTCGACTGACTCGCATTTTGGATACATCGGCCACTAGTATACCGAAAACCTGGAGGCAAGTTGACTACGCCACCTAAAGAGAGTTTCTTGCAAACAATACTAAGATTTGTGCAACCATACTTTCCTTTTTTTACTAGACATTGACTTGACAAGCATTTCGTGGATGACCTAGCTCCTACACGCGTGGATGTGCTCATTTCGATAGACTTGGACTCACATATTGGTTGACTAGTGTTCCATCTAGATTATTCTTATAGCTTAACTTGACCAAACATAACTCGTGGCTTGACTCGACTGGTTGGATTTTTTTTGGTCGACCCAACTAAAGACTCGATCGAGAATCAATCAATTTATTTCACATCATCTCTTTTAATTTGCATTCCTATCAACTTTAGATCTCACTCGACTAGATATTGTTTGGACATTGAATCAACCTCCCTTGACTAGAATTCAATCCCATAAAACATAATTGTTTTTTACCGGTGGATCAACTAGTCAATCCGCCTACAATCTTTATCAACTAGTGGATCAACTCGTCGATCCACCTAGAATATTTGTTGATTTGTGGACCAACTCATTAATAAACTTATCCAAAATATTTTTTGATTGGATATGTGTGTGCATACCCTATCATTTTTTTGTCGAGTGGAAAGGAGATCTGCCCTGCCTCTTATTGCCGAATAACAAAAGGGTTCAATTGGTATGACTCGACAAGGGACTCAATTTTTATTTCCCTTGACTGGTAGACCTAACCAATGATATAATTAAACAACCAAGTGATGCATTATAGGCATAGGTCCTCGAGTAAATGATGGATTGATTATGCATTTATGTTATTTCCTTTTTTTCATGGATGAAAATTGACTTGCTCTAGTGATATGTATACTCATTAAGGTCGAATTATTCATTGTGATCAAACTACTCTCTTTTTCCTTCTTCAAACCACTATTCACAAATTTTGATATTGTTTGAATCGATGGGTACACTTCCTCGAAGATTTGTTTTTGGTAAAGTCAAGCTTCTTGGAATTTGGTCAACCAATTTTTTTTTTTTTTTTGTCCTTGTTGGGTTCAAGTAAGAATATGAACAATTGGTCTAATTTGATTTGTGGTATTATTTGGCATGAATCATTCCTTTATCTGCTTGATATTATGTCTTACATAGATTGTCAGTATATCTGAAAATGGGTAAAATATTTTAGGCATTCCATGAGAAGAAAGTTGTTGATTAGCTTGGTCAAGAAGTCATTACATTAAATTTTTTCATTTCCTTGTTGCAGACAGAGAATGAAAGACTAAATAATTAGTTGAATACTGAATCTATCATGTTTCAGACTATTATGGCTAAGAAATCCCAAAAGGTTTCTATCATGGAGAGCACCATGTAGACTGTTTTCCATAATTTTTTAGATGAATTTGTAGACAAATTGGATCTTTTTGATGATCTAGAGAAGGAATTGAAATCTCTTCTAGAAAATACTGCCTTGGGCATGGAAGTCTTCCAGTTGATGGAAACCAATGCCCATTTGACTCATGAAGTTTTACATTTACATACCTTTGTAGATGAGCTTCATGCAGAAGATGATTCTATTCAAGTATATAACAACCACCTATTTGATCGATATCAGGATTTGAAAGAATATTATGATGCTTTGTTTCTATAGCTAACTGAGAAGGATGATATTATTCAGGGATTACAGAATTGCAAAAAGAACCTTGAATATGAAGTTCATCGACTGCATAATGCTGAGAATAAGACTATTGTTGTTGAGCTACCAAGCTCACACATTCTTTCTTCCACCCTTGATACTCTTGATTGTAGTCTAGTTTTTTGTAAGAAGACTAATAATTGTGTTATTTCCACCATATTTGAAAAACACACTACATGTATTAGATCCTGACAACTCAATGACATGGGATATACTAAAGGAGGACTTGGGAAGAATGGACAGGGTATTTCTATTCCTATTACCCCAGGGTATTTCTATTCCTATTACCCCTATGAAGAAACCATCTAGAACAAATTGATGATGTTGTTATTTCTTCATTGTCTACACCTAACCTTACTGCAACTAGGGAATTTTTATTTGTTGCAAGTGGAGTTCAGATTGGTTTGCTAGAAGAGAAAACTAATGTTAATTGTGTTGAAAAAATTGATGATTTGGTAGTTGCTAACACACCATAATTTGAGAATGTTGTTAAAGATGACATTGTTTCCAATATGTCGGGTTGTTTTATTCCTGCAAGTGAAACAAACCGTGAACCTAATTCCTTTGATCAACCAACACATAAATCTATTCCCTATCTTCATCCTCATCATACACACCAAAGGAATGGAAATCATTTTAGAAATTTCTGCAAAAATGACATGAAAGACAAAAATATGGACCAACATTCTACTCACAAGGACAGATTGTGGGTGATTTTATGGATGGTTAGGTAATCATTTGACTAGATGTTTAAGGACTTCATATCATTATGTATCAACGTTATATAGTTGTGCAATTCATCTCTTACTATTGATTTTGGAAGTGGTTGGATATGGTTTAATCAAACATGGCAAATACTTTTTGATGGGAGGAAAAAAGGTCAATTATTTAATAAAGTGATTTAATTAAGGAATAATAAAAATAAAGTAAAAGTCACTTGGAGGGAAAAGGTGAACTTGGGGATAAAAGAGAGATAGGGACGTCTATTCTCTCATTATGTTGATTATCATTTTGACGTCTGGATTCTTGTTACAGAACCAATGATACTTGGGGGTTTTGACTGAACAAACCCTAGAGATCATCTCGATGGTGAAAGATCCCACCTTTCCTGATCCAATATTGGCCAAGGAGGTGAAATATTCCTCCCTCACCATTCTACATCAGTTTCTATTCAGTTCTAGGAGCAGTTGAGGAAGAAGGGCACGATTTTGGAGTCCTTCTACAGTTTGGGCACATTTGTTGAGGAGGACATGTTTGATTTGGTTTATAGTGTCTAGATATTTAGTATATCTTGTTCCAGGATTGATTTTCATCACCCCAAATCCTTTTTTCATCATTGTTTGAGTGGATTCCTCATCCCATTAATCCTATCACTCAGGAGGGCGTGTTTCTCTTCAGGAGGGCCCATTGTGCATAAGGGATCTAGTATTTTGGAGGGTGATATCTCAACCAACAGTTAGGAGATTCACCAGAGGGGTTTCATATCACCCGATCTACATTTTGGCACTTGCTTTCAGTGATTCAAAGGTCATCGTCTTAGAGGCCAAAATTTCCCTGGGGTTCTACACCCAAAAATGGAGCACTTTGCTAGAGGAGAGAAACACATACAACGAGAACTCTTGGATATCTTATGTATTCAAATTGGAGGACTATTATGAGGTCATATCCTCATCATTCCATTGTATTTTGGAGGAACTATTATCCACATGCATTATTATTCTATATATGATCCAAATCTTCTCTACTATTGTATGAAGGTTAGCTATATATATGATTAATAAAAAAGATCTGAGGTATTTGTGCCATTTAATTGAGTTGCTTCTACTGTATCTTGTTGTGTATATGTTATTGGCTACATTTCTATCTTTTACTTGCTACAAACATCATCAAAACTATTACAATAAACCCTAGCGTAACTCTAAAAGACAAATCTGTAGAGTGTTTGACAAAATACCACAACCAAAAAAAACATAAAAACCTCAATGTTCCAAGCAATATTGGTTGGGAAGATTACAGTAGAACAGATGGATGTGAAGACAACATTCCTACATGGGGATATGGAAGAATAAATATACATGAAGCAGCCAAAAGGTTTTATAGTGAAGGAAAAGAAAGAGCTTGTCTGTAAGCTAAAGAAGTCACTATATGGTCTGAAGAAATCATTGAAGATGTGGTACCAAAAGTTTGACACATACATCCTTGGATTGGGATTTGTGAGAAGTAGTGATGATCATTGTGTATATCCAAGCAAGTTGGAATCACTTCATTTATGTAGTGTTATATGTCGATGACATGTTGTTGGTAGGAAATAACATGGATGTTATCAAGGAGGTGAAATCACATATATCCTCCAAATTTGACATGAAGGATCTTGGTGCTGCTAACTTCATTCTGGGAATGAAGATTAAAAGAGATCGTGTAAACATGAAACACTGGTTGAATCAGAGAAAATATGTTGAGATGAAATTATAGAGGTTTAATATGCAGGAAAGTAAACCAGTCAAGGTTCCTATTTATGTAGGTGTAAATTTATATGTAGATCAGCGTCTCAAGACACATGAAGAGAAAGAGAACATGTCCCATGTTCCATATGCTAGTGCAGTTGGAATCTTGATGTATGTAATGGTATGTACTAGACCAAACATTGCACAAGTAGTGGGATTTTTGAGCAGGTATATGTCAAAAACATGGAAGGACCATTGGGTAGTATTAAAGAGGGTTTTCAGGTATTTGTGCGACACTTCTAGTTATGGATTGTGCTACCAACAAAGACCAAGATTGGACAAAGTGTTGGACATACATGGATTTCTTGATGCAGACTGGGCTAGAGTTCTGGATCGCGGAAGATCTACAATTGAGTATGTGTTTAACCTATTTGGAGGAGCAATCAGTTGGATGAGAAAAAGGGTTGTAGTGGCACTCTCAACTACAGAAGCTGAATACATAACAACCACACATGAAAGAAATGAAGTCGTATGGTTACAGAGATTGTTTTTAGGTATTGGTTGGTACAACAAGCAGTAAGGTTAGATTGTTACAGTCAAAGTGCAATCTTCCTAGCAAAGAACCCAACTTATCATTCAAAGACAAAGCATATTGATGTTCTGTATCACTTTGTGAGAGACATGGTTGAAGACAAGAAGGTGTTGTTGGAGAAGGTTGACACTTTGAAGAATGTTGCAAATTCATTTACAAATTCTGTTAGCAGTGAGAATTTCTCTTGGTGTAGAGAAACAATGCGCATTGTTGCCCTGGATTGTTGACTATGTAATCTTGTGACTCCCTGTATGCAAAGAAAACAATAAGTGGAAGAATGTTGGGTAGGCGTTATATTATTTGCATGTGTGTGTGGGGGTGCTTTCCAAGGGGGGTCCCAGGGTGGGAAGGGGGGGGCACAAGATTCCCCCCCGATGAGGTTCGAGACAACGCCCAAAAATTTGGTGTTTTTTTTTCTTTCTATTTTAGTGTTTTTACTATTTTTAGTGGTTTTTTAAATTAATCCTGGATTAAGGGATTAGAGTTTTGGTAGCTACAAAATACCTAAAATATTGTGTATATATTGTATTGTGAATGGTGAAATTAATACAATGAAGATTTGAGAGGTGCGACACCAAGGAAGGTTGGTTTTCTCTCAGTTAAGGGTTGTTATTGAACAATCTGTACTTGCCCAGAGCCTAAGGAAGTGGGAGAATATTGGCGTAAAATAGGGGTGACCTATCACTATCACCTTAATAGGAAACCCTTTATGTTTAGGAGTAAGATAAAACTACCCCAAGGGAGATGTCCCTAGTGACCTAAAGGGCTAGTGAAACAAAAAAAAAATGTAAATATTAACACCCCCCCCTCTCATTGGTAACTCAAGTCAAGTGGTATTGTTGAGTTTATGTCTTAAGAGATGAAGCAAATGTAAAAGTAAAGTGTACCTACCCAAAACAAGAAAACAAGCTTATATATATGACAGTTTAAAGTACAAAAACGATATTAATGCTTTAATAGACAATAAACTAATGAAATGTGTCCTAGTTGATATAAAAGTACATAACTAAATAAGTTTACAACAACACTGAGAAATATGTAACAATTGCAAGAATATTCTTCAGAAAATGATTTAAAAGACAATAAAGATTTGGAATTTAGTATATAGAATGATAGTAACTTGTCACAAACAATTTTTGAAGTAATTATCCAACAATTAATGTTAAGTATGAAAAAATTTTGTTATAGTTATATGGATGTAGCAGAAAATTATAACAACAACAATGAAATTAGTAGTCTAGGATAATTTAGTGTTAGTTTTGGTAGTGAAGGCTTGAGAGATTAAAGTTTGAATGCTTTTTTTATCAATCAACCAAAGAGAAGAGAGACTAGTTCCTTTAAAGGTTTGTGGAGTCAAGAGTTTGACAACATTTACTTTGAGAAACAATGGTGATTATACGTGTCTAATTAAAAGGGAGAATATTTAGAGTATCACCTTATGTCCTCTAGGAATCCAAACTTTAGGGAGGTGAGCTAACTAGAGAGTAGTCACTTTTAGGTCCTAGCATCATACTCTTCCTTAGACTATTGAAATGTATTTAGTGCAACAAAAACTAGGGAATGGCTTCTAAGTAGGGCTTTAGAAGCATTCCTAGGTTAAACCACTTTAGTAAAGTCTATCAAATGAAGAGCAAAGAAGTAGAAACTTAAGTCCTTTACTCCTAGGGTTTGTCAAGTAAGCAATTTCATAATATTTAACATGAATAAGACAATATACCATTATAACCATTCAAAATGAAATGACAATTGCAGATTTACTTCACCAAGAATAATCAAGCAATAAAACCCTATATTGTCAAGTAACTTCACCAAAAAATGATCCAAGTTGCAAAATTTAGCCTCCAAAACAAGTGTTCCTCACAATTTCAGCCAATAAACCCTAAAAGGGAACCAATTTCAATCCTCTCTCTCTCTCTCTCATGGGAGAGTTATGATGAAAATGAATGTCATTTTTGTGTATTTATACAAAAATCTAGCCTAAAATTAAATTTATTTTAAAATACAGGGCTGACCTCAACAATTCTACCCCTAATTTACAAATTAAGTAAATTTACATAAAATAACCCTAAATGAGGCGATTTCATCCCTTCTAGGGTGATGTTAGGTCTCCTCAAGGGGATGTTAGGCTACAAAAACATGGCGTTAGGCCTCCAAAGGCCTCAATATTTGTCCACATGTGCTACCATAATATTCAACGAACCTTATCATCCTAGACTAGAAGGATGATGTCTTAGCCTCCAAAGGGTAGAATCTTACTACATGGAGGGTGGAATCCACCCCCCTAGGACTACCAAAGTGCCTCTAAAGGCAACAACCTCTTCTTGTATCATATAAGATGGTCATCACTATCATGCCCCAAGCCCGAGGTATCAACATCCATCCCTGGGATTCAAGCCCTCATGAAGGTTCGAACTTGTCATCTACTCATGAATACCTGTCCACCGGGCAAGGTCTTGCAAAGAAAAATAAGTATTCTCTCTAGGGGTCCATGAGTCATGAATATCATAGCAAGTAAATCACATCCAATAATAAAACCACCCAAACATGTGCATCAAACCCCCCTAAACCAAACAAATGCTCAAAGATGTTATAAAACTTGCCAAATTTAGGATTGGGAAGGGTCTTTGGATGTCCTATAGGGATAATTATCCTTAAGTCTAGGGTGTTTCCCAGGTGGAGCCTAGTCCAAGTTATGTAAGTGTATGAAGTGGCATGGGGTAGACCTTTGGGAATGGGGTGCATGTGATAACAGAGAAATGTAGAGTCTTACCTGTGGCGCCTTTATGGAGGGTGAGTTGCACCTTATCATGAATGTAATTGTTTCCTAGCCCATTCATTTCCATTTATTCTTTCTTAGATTTCATTCTTTTGATATTTTCTTTTGTGCTACAAGGGAATAGTTGAGGACCACTACCCTGGCTTGGTGACTAGAGGTGACAGTGTCATCCACAAAACATTTCATGAAAATGAGAAGGCAAGCTCGTGATGAGAACCCCTTTCTCTTGGCTATGAAAATAAGAACCACTACCCTAGATTGGTGACTAGATAGGTGGTAATGTCATACTGCTACATGTTCATGGTCATAATAGGCCGGCTCATGATGAGACCTTCTATCCATCAACTAATACCTTGAGTATCCATGTTATCTTGTGGGTCCCCTTTTCTTAGTGAGAATATTTTCATAGCTTTCTCAGGGATCCCTAGGAGAAGAATCTCGAAGGTTTCAAAATGAATTTTAACTCTTTCCAACTAGTTTACCCTCTGGGCCTTTATCCCCTTCTTCCCACAAGGTAAGTTACAACCCTTCCTAGTGTAGCCTATCCCAATGCCCAAAATATGGGGAGATGGAAGGAATAAAAATGGAAAGTGGTAAGTATGGAGGGAAAATACAATGAATCTTCAAAGATCCACCCAGTAGCAACCCATACTAAAGGGAAATCAGCTTACTAGAGCATCGTGTCACCCTCCCAAGTTTAAACAAGAAAATATCTTAATTTCCAAGAAAACGTCATGAAATGAAGAAGGATTCAACACAACATGTCCAAGTGCTTCAATTATTGGAGTGATACATACCATAATATTTAGACTCATTACCTCATGGATCAAGACCCACTTCCACTTCAGGACCAATCTAGTGTGATTGATATTGTTGCTGACATATGTGCACTATACTTGAATAAAAAAAGGGCCCTCTGGGTCTATTCTTAGGTCGTCTAGCTTTCAACACTCCATGTTTGGAACATGTGGGCCTCAAGACACGATCTCCTTAGTTATCCCTAGGCTAGGGGATAACATCTGGCTCCAACTCGAGGACATGAGCTCATCGTAGAGTGCATGCAAACCTCGACATCTCTGGTATGACATGTGCTTCCTAAATCTCAACAAAATATATTAGTAACATCTAGGGTGGTGCTATCAACCCTTGTTCATACATGATATAAAAATTGGAATAAAACAAATTCTAATCATGAGCATACATATATACAAGTGAGACAAGACAATAAAATGCAACTACAACTATGTTAACATGATATGCAATGGTATGTACAATGGATGCAAATGCCTTCCTACATCTACTTACCTGTTGGTTGAATGTTAGGTGTATTCATATAACTAGTGAAACTATCCCAACAATATCGCATAACACCTACCTTTGTGTTTCATCATAAACCAAAACAATGACAAGTTAAGCACAAAAATAACATGAGTTAGAGCATGTATCATATCATAGGAAATCATAAAGTCTAGCTCATGGAGGCAGGAGGGAGGGAAAAAATCATGCCAAGTTACACTTCTAGGAAAGTGCTCAATCCATCTCAGAAAGGGATAATCAAAAGTCAAAGACTCACAAATATGACTCAAAGAGTCTGAAGGTTGGATAGCTTGGATGTCATCACATCCTGAGGTCTAAGAAGGGACTAACAAGAACCTAGAGGATGATTGCCAACTTCTTAGGGGAGATTTGAACGATTGAGATAATACGCTTCTTCGTAAGATATTCAACCTACCCTTGAATTCTAAAGGAAGGCTCTGCCTTAGAGAAAACTTGGTACAAGAGACATATTCCCCAATTGTATCCTTAGTGACATAATGAGGTAAAGTAATCATAGGGATTTGGACAACCTTGTCACAAGTATCCCGCTTTAGGAAAGCAACGTCCTCACCCTTATCAATATCTGAGCACAACGATGGTTGGTAATCTTTTTCATAGAAGAAATCCAAATGCTCAAAGGAATACTCATCAAACTACTCAAGGTATGATCTGAAATATTCATGATAACATTGCACTAGGTCATCCTTGGGTGTTTGGAAAATATCTGTAACCATACCATCTCCTTGTTTCCACATGTCAGAAATATTAGTAACCGCATACGATAGTTGTAAAGGAAACATTTGGATATGCCCTTCCATATCATAAAGGGGATCTTTATTATAACCAACCACATCCCATTTGCGTCTCCCAACATGTATGAACTCATCACTATTATCAACCATGCCATTACCTTTATCATAACATGAAGGGTTCAGTACATCTAAGGATTCCCTTACTTCTTCACCTTCTGAATCATAGAATAGGGTATCATCAAAAATATGAAAAGGAAAATGATTAACCTCATTCTCTTCCTCTTGTGTAGGAGGTGTTATCCCCATTTTGTGTATAAATAAGGAGATGATATCTCGAGGCCCTCAGGTTGCAGATATGGAGTGTCGAGAGTCTACATGACCAATAGTACCCTTTGCACAGATGGAAAACCCACTCACCACCACAGATGGTCACAGGTTTACAGATGGAATCCACCACATTAGTTGGCTTCTGGAAGGCAATGGGCCTTGCTCCATGAGGTACAAGTGGGTATCATGGTGAGAACCATTTCAATACCTAAGCCATTTGATTATCTTGTATATTATATTTCTCTATATTTCATCATATGTTCTTAGACATTATGCCTTTTTCCCTGTTAAGTTTTGAGTTATTATTAGGTTTCTTTTCAATTTACTAGATAACCATAACATAGTTAGGATCACTAAGAGAAACAAAATCACAAGATACACAACATTTATCCTAGGAAACCATCATGGGGGATAAAACCCAATAAAACTTCCTTAATATAGATAGCCAATACAATGCCAAGACAATAAACCAAAACATTAGAGAGTATCCAACACTAAGCAATGCACATCTCTCTTCCTTATTCTACCAACTATAGCTACCAAACTTGCGCCTTTATTGAGCGGATGAGTGAGTGAACACATGAAGTGCTAGCCTCCTTTATTTATACTAGCTGGCAGGCCCTGGAACGGTGTCTCTTCACTGGGCAGGGCCAAATTCTATTCTTAGTGGTTAAAACCACTTTAATTAGGCCTGAGGGACGACTTCTTAATTATCATAATATAGTTAGGGCTTGACCAATCCAAAAAAGGGGATTTGGTCATTTACAATGCCCGACATGATCAATCAACAAAAGGGGATTGATCTAATTAATAATGACTCAATAATAAATATAATACTCTTTGCAGTTACAATATTTCAACACCCCCCCTTAACAAGAAGGGTATTCTATAGACACAACTCAATACAACATCATCAAGAGAGAGAGAGAGGGTAGCAACATCAACATCATCTGGAACACTGACTGACACATCTATAAATCATCAGAAGTATTTCTCATCATCATTGTTCACATCATGGAGCTGGAGTAGCATTATCATCCTCATCAACATGAGGCTAGAGTATCATCATCAAAATATTCAGCGAGAATTTGAAGTGGCATCATCATTATCATCTTCAGCAAGAAGCTGAAGTGGCATCATCATTATCATCTTCAACAAGAAGTTGAAGTGGCATCATCATTATTTGCATCAACATGGATTAGTATAACACTAATACATCATCATCATCAATAACAACACGAGGCTGATACAACATCAACAACAACATCATTGCAACATGAAGGTTGGAGCATCAACAACATCAACATTAAGCTGGAAATCTTCAGCACGAAGTTGGCATCTCATCAACATCAGCACTAAGATGGAAATCTTTAGCACGAAGCTGACATCTCAACAACATCAGCACAAAGATGGAAATATTCAACACGAAGTTGGCATCACAACAACATCAGCACGAAGTTGGCATCAAAACAACATTAGCATGAAGCTGGAAATCTTCAGCACGAGGCTGGAATCTCAACAACATAAGCATGAAGCTGGAAATATTTAGCACAATGCTGGCATCACATCAACATCAACACAAAGTTGGAAATATTCAGCACAAGGTTGGCATCAACACTACTCCCCCTTTCGAGGGAG
>SNQJ01S0152614.1:12520-22891 GCA_010110895.2 Picea sitchensis | reverse complement strand
CAGTTGTTAAGCTGTTGAGATAAATGGGGAAGCATCTTTTCATTCTTGGAAAGGCAGTTGAGCTCGAATCCCTAGTCCAGCCATGATCTTAGGGCAGATCCTCAACTGAAGGAGGAAAATCCTCAACTTCCCCAAGAATATCTCAAGTGGTTGAAGCCTCTCCAAGGCTATATAAACAAGCTTTCTAATGGTGAAAGAGGACTACAAATGGAGAATGATACCAAACTTATGATCTCATAGGTGAGGATTGCAAATAGAGAATCACACCAAACTTATGATCTCATAAGTGGTGTTGGAACAGAGCTGATGGGGGGAGAATTGCTAGCATGAAACCTATGATCTCATATGAAACACACAGTCATCCAAAGGAGAAGTGATCAGTGAAGCTATTGTCAGCCAGGTTGTGGATCTTTTGAGCAAGGGTTAGACGAAGGGGACTTGATGAAGCTGTCGCATTCGCATCTACGATTGTAAGTACTGTTGTCATTATTCTCATTAATATGACACGCTTGACCTGTTTCTTTCTAGTTTGTGTCTGATGTTACATGAACTTATCGTTAATTGATAGATCTGTTTTCAAGCTAATATCAATAGAGTAGGAAGTAGTCGTATCTTGTTTGCCTACAGGACTCAACGAGGAGCAAAGGATTGGAGTGCAACTCGGAGTGTGCAGGGAAAAACGTCGATAAAGAGGTACTTTTGTTATCCTTCCTTCTCATGTATTACTTTAGATAGATTTGAAAGGAATTCAGTGTCCACGTTAAGCATTTATCTATCTAGGGTTAAGGTCAAGCTCTTAGAGGCGATCTACCTGTCCGCAGGGAGATTTTCCTACAACAAAAAGTCCATTCACCTTTAATCACATCACATAAACATATAACCAGAGTAATTACATCATCAACCCAAGAGTTGCTGAGAAAAAGGTCAAAAAATGCATTAACAGGTAAAAGTGCAGCGCCTCTCTGCAAAAGCGCAGCTCCAAAAATAGGGGTCAAAGAAGAATTGATATATATTTAACCATAACACATTTTTCAAAAATGGAAGTTGTTTTTGTATATAAGGTTGTTATGGATACAAAACTCTCTCTGTTTTGGTAAATTATTTTCCATTTACATGAAATACGTGTCACAAAATGATGACTAAAACAGACAAGAAAAATTGGAGAATTTGTTTTTCTGAAATAGGCCTCCAAAAAAGTTGCATATCTCCCAATATATGATACCTGTGTAAAAATTGAAGGGGTTTATTTTGTTTTGGTATGTCCTTATAAAACACCTCCTTTGTTTTTCCAAAACTCATCTTCATTTGCCCAAAAACCTCTTTTGAAAATGACGACCAAAAAAAGAGTCAAAAGTGCAGTGCCTCTCTTCTAAAGTGCAACACCCATCTTGTGGAGAATTTTGAAGGCCTTCCACTACTCCAAATCCACTTCTTAAAGATTCATTAGAAATTTTATTATATATAGTTGTCCATAGAGTCCTTAAAAAAGTAAAATGGTCTCTCCAAGGTTGATAAAAATGTATTTTCCTACAACTACTCTCAAAAGCACAATGCCTCTGGCAAAAGCGCAGCAAAAGCACAACGTAGCAAATGATTTGGCACTCTGATGGAAAGGAACAACTGCTTTGAGGGTGAAAATGTTTTTTCTTGGTTTATTGATATCGTTGGAAGTTATAATGAGAAAATGATATGCTCTCTTGGTCTTTAAATAGCTTGGAAGTCGATTTTCTTCTTTGGAGATTATTGGCCCCACCATGTCTTTTCACATTTTGATTTTGGAACTGCAGATTTTAGAAATGTTGAGACATAATACATCATAATAGAAATGAAATTACACTTTTGAAACCTTTATTTAATATTTTTCACTATTACTACTCCTTTCAATGCCGAATTTAATGGTGAAATGACCAAATTTCATGATTTTGACCCTGTGACCTAATGATGACTCAACATGGAAGAATGAATTGAATGATGACCATGAAATTTTTTCAAAAAGGAATGACTTGAACATTCAGATTTCCATTGAACATGAAGGCTGAAAGGAGTAGTAATAAGCCTATACAACTAACCAGTGACCAAATTTTAATTGAAAATTCACTTGAAATATAATAATTTGACCTAAAACCCTATCAACTAACTTTGAAAGAGCTCATTTGATCACTGTGACTACTAGACACTAACAGGTACATCCAAGGATTAATACCTCTGACGATAATTCCTCTAACACAACAATGGATAGCCACCTTAACATATGCCTTGGAACAGTCGATGAAGATCAAAACCATGACAGGATATCTGGGGAGTCTGAGAGTGGCCAGACCTCCAGTGGATGCAAATTTGTCGCAACTCCAGGGGAAAATAACAACATTAATGGAGAAGATTCGGGAATTAAATATACCAAGGCTAGGATGACCCCAAGTTTGGTGCACAGGATTCTACACAGAGGGGCATCTGGAAAATGAATGCATGCGGATGAGGGGAATGGGACCTCCTCACAATATGATGGGGCCCTCTCCAGTACCAATAGGAGGAGTTTCACAAGTATATACGACTCCACCATTCCATGCATTAGTTATATATGCATTTTCGGGAATTGAAACATCCAGCAGGAAGAAAGGGAAGTCGAATTTTGTAAGCAAGAAGGACTCTTGGCGCAAACAGGAAGAATGCATGAGGAGTATTTAAAAATTTAGGTAGAACATAGAGTAGAGAAAATGAAGAATAAACTAACAAATGCCTGGACAACTTTCAAAAAGAAGGTGCCTCAGTTGTTGGAATATAGCAAGAGATGACTGAGTAGAACATATTGAATCAGTTAAGGTAGCCTGGGTTGAGTTGGAAGAGAAAGAAGAATATCTATAAGCGCAGTTGTAGGAAATAAAGTTAAAAGACAAATTACAACCCATAAAGTTAAAGAAACAATTGGAAAAGGTTGTTCTTGAAGGAAATAATGAAAAAGTAACACTGCATAAAAATACTGTGGAGTGCACCACAATATTCAAAGAGGTCAGTGATTGGATGGGATTAATATAGTGTTGCAACCAAACACTGAAGGACTTGTGCTTAAATATCCAATCCCTAAATGAATAAGAGGCCAAATCCCTGGATCCATTGGAACAACAAGCAAAGTTTAATTAAATTTAGAAAGAAGATAATGATCTGAATGGACAGTTGGAAGCTTAAAAAATGGCCAAGAAAGAACTATGATAATTTTAACCAGTATTCCAAACCACTTCCTACATATGCACCAAGTGGACTCTATAGCGACTTAGAATGGAATTCCCTTGTTGCATCCAAGCCAAAATAATTCACCACAGGTGCTCTTAGCACTGCCATTTTTTTCAGTTAGAATCAGTCCCAAATAAGTCTTGGTTCATGTGTCAAAGCGTGTGAGGTCAGGTACTGAATGACGAATGGGTCAAAGTCATAAAGTGGAAGGTTTGTCCCTTGGAGTCGAGAAAGGGTGTCATAATTAACCATGTGTGAATTGTAAAGGTCTTTTTCCCAAAAGTTCGAGTCCTGTCAGAAAGGGGGAATTTATGTTCCAAAGGTCAAGGCAAGTTGTTGGAGTAACGGTCATGTAAACAGATATAAAAACCATCATCACCTAATTATGAAGTCATAAATGTTAAGAAATTGTGGCGCTCAAATCTTGTATAATTCACAACTATTATCATATGTACTTTGCACACTTCGAAGTGTACCCGTCGTGCGAGTGTACTGTGAAAATCTTTAGCTGGATTCAAAACTTCTTTTTACCATGGATTCAACATCCTTTGTCATGATTCCATCCCTTTCCCATTCAATTATAAATTCTAGTCACCCTGCGTGTTTCTCCTTTACCATCCACGTTTGTGCGTTGTCTCTTATTTTTCCTGCAAGTCCTGAGTCCTTTCTCTGTGGGAAGGTCGATTGCCATCAGTTATGTTGTGAATTTGTTCAGTCAAAATTTTTGCATCTCCTTCATATTTATTCATGGTTTGAATCTTGTTGGATTTTTTTGTGAGCTAGTATGTCGAGCGATAGTTCCTCTCGTAGTGATCCTTTCTTCCTCGGAGTCCTTTCCTGTCATGCCGAATTATTTCCCGCGTCCAATTTCCTTGTCTCACCAAAAGTGTCGCAACACCTTGCCACCATGCCATAATGTTTTGTCGTGCTTCCCTACTACAATGAGCCTACTATTACCGTTTATCGCGACATGGACCTACTTATGCATCCAAAGTCTTCATAGCACCTGGAGGTCGATCATTAAACTCCTAGAGTTATTTTTTCTTGTCGTGCAAAGCTTCCGACATTGCCACCCCGACAGGTCTCTGCGAAGTTTATCATTATAAATTTGTCATGTAAAGAGGGTGTCATCTTTCATTACCGCATGCATGAAACAAATACATGTTTGCATCATGACAACATCCCAATACATAAGGAAGAAGGTGTGAAGTGGAAGAGTCGTGAGGCCTGAATCTCAGGACTTGATTTTAATCAACGAAGATCTGAATGTCAAGGAATATTTTGAATAGGTCGGATGCATGCGCTATTGTGATAAAATCCAAGGATAAAATGTGAAATTGGCTGAATAGTTCACTCTCATATTTAATGGGTTCCATGCAATCATTGCGGGAATCACATACTGGGTGATGGAGGAAAATTTGTTAGCCAGGACAGAGATCCCTCCGTGTAGTGAAAGGTCATGTAAGGGCATTCCTTTAGACATATTATGGTATCAATAATTCATCAAGATAAACTTCTTGAATAGGAAAATCGGAGTGGGCTCTTTGATTCGGTATATCTGGGAGACTTTTTAGAAGCTCCTAAAGTTGATTAGAAGGTATTTCACCTGTGAAAGAAGATTTGATAGAATATACCCACATCACATCAGGCTGTTGATGCATTTCATAGGGAAAAGGCATTTAAACTTACCTTTCTTCTTGTACCAAAGCCTAGGAGGAATGGCGGAAAATGTCTAGGCCAAAGCGGACCATCCGGGGAAGAACTTATTCCATATATCATTAATTAATTTGTTGGTAGTCGAGGAATTGGGACGGTTGGAAAAATACTGGGATTGGTTCGTAATTTCAGTCAGCATCCCCAGGGACCCCAAAGGAGACTTCCCCCTACCCATGGTGGGAACAACATTTTGTAGAACGGGGGAAAGAATGGAAGAGGTTGTAGGAAAAGGAAAAGGAAAACAAGACTCATCATCCCAATAGCCAGTACCCTAGAAAAGAGGCAGGTCGAGGTTGATAAAGAATCTCGAGGAGACCCAAGCTCTAAATGAACTGTGCATCCAATCTGTTGTTGAGAAGTCACTCATGCGCACTGTTTGGACAGAACCTGTTGAAGGTTCAAGATGGGGAATCAGTGAAAGATGGAGAACATCAGGCACTGAAAGCATGGAGGTTTAGGAGCCATCACAACAGTTGAAGAAATCAGAGCTTGCTATTACCGAATTATACTAGGAGAACAAAGAATTGAGAAAATAGTTAGCAGAAATGACTTTTGAAACAATAACGTCGTAGAGATGATAAGGGAATGAAAATTGGCTCAAGAAATACCTCAAATAAGCGCAAGACGTGATCATTTATCTGCACGAGGAACAAAGGATGTTAGAGGAAACAATCACAGATAACTTCAAGGAATGTGGACTGGCCATAAAAAACGTTCACGCGGCTCTTGCCAGCGCTCAAACGAAGCTAAAAGGGAATGCAGTCTTCCAGAGACATGTGAAGAATCTGAAAAGACAAGACTAGTCTCTTAGGAAAATGCTTAGAGTATCAAGATTGCATATGAGGCCAGAGACATTATTGACCTGACCCCATTTTTGTATTTTTTAACGTGTAACGCAATCTTTTTCCCCTTGTGTCCTCTTTTATTCCAAGAAACAAGAAGTCTGATGGGCACCCGCACGGTGGATATTCGTCGTGCAGATGACGTAAACCGATCTGTTGAGAAGGAAAAAGTGTAGGCGGAATGCATGAAATTTTTGAAGGAGAAAGCATGAGCGACAACCAACAGACACCCACCACACCAACTCACCATGTGTATACCACAGCCAGAGATCACGCGGCAACAACCAAATCTTGTTATACTGGGAGAAAGAATTTTGACAGTGTGCTCGATCATTCGGGTAACCATTCAAAGGAGAAACATCGATGCATCACCTCCTAATGATTAAATCTTACTGATGATTGAATCATGATGATAAATACGTTGGTTATGACATAATTGGTTACAGTTGGGTTTCCATTCTTAGAAAGTTTTGTTTGAGAGGTCATCTGGTAGGGAATAACTTGAACTGAAATTCTAGGAGTGGTAGTTTGGAGCATGGTAGCCCAAGGGGCCTAGTGTTTTCCATATATTTCATCTTTTCAATGTAAGCGAGGTTGGTTGGAAAATTAGTGTAGACAGTAGACTATTTAATGTAATCTTTGAACCTGATTGAACTATAAGGCAGAAGTCCTAAGGATTTGACGAAAAGATTCTAATGGTGGTGGTTTGATGTATTGTGATCTCTCTAATGTATGTACTTCCTATTTTTAGTATATTCATTTATTTACTCTGTTTAAATTGCAATGTTTAATAAGTCTATAATTCATCGCACGGTGCTTTAGACTTCGCCATTTAAACTCCTATGTTTTATTCTAATTAATTTAGAATTCATCTTCAATGGTGCTCTGAGTTGCTTTATGTACTCTTTCTTTCACCACACACACAATGACATTTGAAATGAAATATCATTTCCTTCTAAGCCTTTATCCTCTCAAAGTTTCATTTACCAAGTCATTTATTTCTCTTGCTTCCAGGAATTTGACTCCATGGCCCAATGTTTTGTATTTCCTTACCAGCGAAACCCGAAACATTTCACAAACACAATAAACCTAGCCGACAATTCAAATTCATTATCTGTTAGATACTAAGTCTCAGAGAGAGTCCTCTTTAGGTTGGAAAGGATAGTTTTTGGTCTTAAAGTTGGTTTTTATTTTACATCTGTCATTTGTTTTCTCAGCCAAAAAAATTTACAGAGTGCTAACATCTTGGCGTCATTGTCGGGGACGAAATTGAATAAAAATTTCGCTGGAAGAATGACTAAAGTTGTATTTTTTACCCCTGAGGGTAAAAGTGGGTCAAAAACCTATGTTGGATGAAACCTTTTTTACCCTAGAGACTCCAATTAATAAGACCAGCAGTATAGAGTAGTAAGAATCAGTAATCTTGGCTCCAACAAAAGTTTATACCAGATCCAACCCTGATCCAGAACTTGTAGTGCCCGTGTCTGATCCCGAAAAACTTCTGCGCAAAGAGAAGGAGAAGATACCATACCCATTCTATTACCTATAAAAAAACCTATCTTTACCCAAGGAAAGACTGAAAAGCATTGATGACCTTGACTTTGATACATTGTTCGAACAAACTTTGTTCATGTCTAAATCAGAATCCTACTTGGATGAAATAGTCTTCAAGGAGAAGAGGTTCCAATTTATAATAATGACTAAACCCTCACGAGCTTCTATAATCCCCACTCAGACCATTCATCCTGTTCAAAACCCTCCTAGAGTTATGGCTGCCAGATTCGCCCCTCTTGCCTTACCAACCCAACTACATGATTTTCCCCAGAACTATAATCAGAGGATCAAGTTATATGATGTTGAAGGAAATGATTCTACACAAAAGCACTTGGATTGGTTTAACAATTTTTTTGACCTTGAAGAGGTCAATCATGAGGATGAAAAAATGATATTGTTCACGCAGAGTCTCTCAGGGGAGGTCAAAAAGTGGTTTAAGGCCTTCAAGCGGTGAGCATCCCTAATTTTACAGCATTTGAAACATCTTTTCTTGCCAGATGGGGTGATAAAAAGAATCCTTTGCAATTACTAACTTAGTATAAAAATATAAAATATCACCAGAGGAAACGGTGTAAGATTTTTCGACCAGATTCATGAAGGTTTATAACTCAATCCCCACAGAAGTCAAACCGCCTCAACTTCGATACACTTATTCCTTTGACAATGATTTCTCCTTACTATTGAGAGAAATAGGATCTAATAATTTAAGGGCTATGATGAGAGATACAATTGAATTCGAAGTAAATCTGATGGCATCGATAAATATCAAACAAAATTTTGATAGAAATGCAAAGAAGACCCAAGGGGATGCGCAACCCTCTACGTCTCGATCGTCAGAATAAAAATTCAATTTAATGATGAAGACTATGGAAAATATTATGTAAAGGATGTCCATGGAGAACAAGCCCGCCACCAGGGAGAAAAAAAAATTCCGGCCCATAAATCAAAACTTTAGAAGGGATCCAGTCCTACAGATCAAGAAAAGGGACCAAAGAGATCAAGGTGATTAGCATATAAGACCTCCTTTCCAAAACAACTACACAAATGAATACTTTGATCAAATGATCCAAGACCAGATGCAAGGTTGCGACGATATGATTACATGTGTGTTATTAACAAAGGGATAACATGATCAATTAATGGACGCGAATGATGTTTTTATGTTGGATATTGATGACACGCTATCTTTGGAAACAGAGGAGTTCAGGAAGGGATATCACAATGCAATCATGTACTTTCAAAAGAAATATAACCTCAATAGTAGAAAGACACATGTAGAACCTCCAAAGACAAATCCCACAAAGGAACCCCAGACGAATACTCCTTCTTCAAGCCAACCAAAGGAACATAATTCAGCAAGGGACACAATGGAGAAGGAAAAATCAAAGGAAGAATCTTTAAAGAAAGCATCGGAGTAGAGTAAGGAAACGAGCATCAAAGAGGTAGATAAAGCTCCTCCTCCTTTTAATTTTGAGAACGAAATGGCCAAAATAAAAAATTTGGTCCCTTTTAATGAGTTAATCAAGAAGGGAGAGTAAAGGAACCAGAGCATTAAGATGTTAAATATGGAAGAGGCTCCTGACACCCTAAACATCCATGACGACCACCTTGCCATCTTATTTGGTCCGCGCGTAGAAGAATCTAGCGATACTGAGGGTGTTCCTCCTTTCCATGTCAGTCTCAAAATTCATGACATGACTTTGCATAATGCCATGTTGATTTTGGGCATGTCGCATAATCCTTTGCCAAAGGTGGTCATGGACGAGTTAGGCTTGGATGTCACCATACCTTATAAATATATTTTCTCTTTCGACTCAAGAAAGGTGAAATGTTTGGGTTTGATCAAAGACTTGATCGTTTCATTATCTCAAATTCCATCAAAGAATATGTCATGGACGTGGTTGTTTCCGACATCCCTAAAAAATTCAACATGTTGTTATCCAGATATTGGGTTGTGAAATTAAAGGTAACCTTGCAGATGGACATGTCTTATGCTACCATCCTTGTTTTCGGCCAAGAAAGAAGACTGTAGAGAGAGGTTTTTCTCAAGTACATGGTGAGTAGAAAAACCCAACCAAACAATCATCCTATCTACTCTGTCGATACCAAAATTGGCTCCTTTATTTTTTATAATGACTCAAGTTTTGAATAGGGGAAGCCAAAAATGTCATGACTGTCGAAGATAAGGTCACGCGTTGAGAAGAGGAATGTGCAAATCATAGAAACTGTGAAGAAAATGAAATGTGGAATATGAGCTTCGACAGAGCTGTCAACAGGGAAGGAGCCAGAGAGTGTGCAGATGAATCCTCCCAAATTTGGCTCAAAGATTTTCTCTTACAAGCTCTTATTTGATTGTACAAATAACATGGTCGAGTATGAGGCACTAATTTTGGGTTTGAGAACTTTAAAGGAATTGGGCGCTAAGAGGATAGTGGTGCATGGAGACTATGAGCTCATCATAAATCAGGTAAAGGGCATATACCAATCCAAGCACCCTAGACTAAGAGAATATGGAAATCTAGTGTTGGACCTCCTTGAAGAGTTCTCAGAGTATAATTTTTCAGTGATCCCCAGGGGGGAAAATAAAATTGCAGATTCAGTAGCCACCTTAGCTTCAGTGTTTAAATTCCAATTTTTCCCAATAGGAAGTATGAAATTGAAGTTAAACATAGACCTGCAGTACCCAATAACATCAAATATTGGAAAATGTTTGAAGATGACAAACAGGTGGAGAGGTTCCTCCAAATGAGTGATGAGTTCGCTAACGTGAATATTGATGATGAGTGTTGTTTTGGAGAGGATGAAGACGTAGTTGCGCATAGTAACGATGATCCCTTTCAGAACCAGATATATGGAAGGGATATAGTGCATCTTAAAAACAACATTATCCCCAAAGTTTTGGTTCCATTAGAAAAGTTGTTTGATGAAAATAATGTAGCCAGAAATCCCAAAATTACTGTGAATGATGAAGATATCGAGGATTGTAACATCGGGACTCAAGAGAATCCTAAGATAACCAGACTGTCAAAGA
>SNQJ01S0152614.1:0-11210 GCA_010110895.2 Picea sitchensis | reverse complement strand
GGAACATGACCTCAAAATCAAGCCTATAAATCTGATTAAGTGTCAGGGGCTTGAAAAATTGATGGCGCAGTCGAACTGTGATGTTTTGGGAATAAATTTCATCGTTGATATGTCATAGAATCCATAGGAAGAAGAAGTCCCACGGGTATCTCAAGAATTCATCGATTCTCCTTGGTATGCTGACATTATTTACATGTTAAGGAATTTCCAAGCTCCTCCAGGGTTGAGAAAAAACAAGGCTAAGATTTTGAAGTTGAAGGCTGCTAATTTTTTCATCCTGGACAACTCTCTATATTCGAAGGATCGAGGAGGGATCTTACTAAATTGTTTGTTGGAAGAAGACACAGAATAGGCTATCAAGGAGTTCCACAAAGAGGAATACGGGGAGTATCGTTACTGGAAGACCACCGCGCACAAAATATTGATGAAAAGATTCTATTGGCCCAGTATTTATGCAGATGTATACAAGGAAGTCTCCAATTACCACTAATGAGAGATATTTGACGGGAAAGGAAAGTTGTAACCCCTGTCATTAAATCCTATCTCTATCGAAGCACCATTTATGCAATGGGGTCTGGATTTTATAGGAGAAATTTATCCTCCATCTTCAGCCCAGGATAGATGGATACTAAAGGCCATGGACTATTTCACCAAATGGATCGAAGCAGCCCCCAAAAGGCAAGATATTGACACAATCATTATTTAGTTTTTGGAGACCAATATCCTATCTAGATTTGGTTTTTCGGTCAANTCAGCCCAGGATAGATGGATACTAAAGGCCATGGACTATTTCACCAAATGGATCGAAGCAGCCCCCAAAAGGCAAGATATTGACACAATCATTATTTAGTTTTTGGAGACCAATATCCTATCTAGATTTGGTTTTTCGGTCAATATCATCACGGACAATGAAGCAACATTCAAATATAAGAATATGGAGAAGTGTTTTAGCAATTACAACATAACCTAGGACATTCTATGGCTTATTACCCACATGGTAATGGATTGGCGGAATCTTCCAACAAAATTTTAACCATGATTATTGAAAGGCTCTTGCAGGACAACAAGAAGGCCTGGCACAAGAAGCTTATCTACGCACTATGGGATTATAGAATCACTACCAAGAAGTCCATATAAGAATCGCCTTTCCAAATTGTATATGGTGTGGAGGCATTTTTCCCCACCTCGTTGGGATTTCCAGTCAGGATATTGCTACAAGAGCAAGAAGCCGAACCAAATGGAACTCAAAAGAAGATAAATCAATTGGTTCATGTGCAGAAAATGAGGGAGAAAGTTTTCAACTGATTATAGCTTCATCAAGACATGATGAAGAATATTTTCAACAAGCACACTAAGAAGGAGCATTTCAAGGTAAATGATCTAGTGTTGAAGTGGGACTTGAGGAATGAAGACAAAGGGAAACATGGAAATTTTTATCATCTTTGGATGGGGCCATTCATTATTGTCGCGTATCACGGGAACAATGCATGTTTTCTACAAGAGATTAATGGAGAACTTGCTGGTGGGAGACCTATGAATGGCAGGCTCCTTAAACATTATCTAGTTTAGTATGGTATGTTTCAGTCTTTCATGTCATTGTAAATAGCCATTTTTTATGTTTTCAAACAAGACGTTTCGATTCAGTAGTCAGCAAAAAATTGAATCCCAAAGTGAAGGTCCTAAGTTTATGTTGAGTCTGGTCATGACTGTGTCAAGAAGGTTTAGGGTGAGTCTTTTTCATTGTTTTAGAGTCTGAAAATCAAATAAATATCAATGGTTAGGCACCTAGTATGTTGTTCTTTGCCACCTCACCATGAGGATAACATCCACATTAGCATCAGTTGTTAGCACTGTCATTTTTTCAGTTAGAGTCAGTCCCAGATGAGTCGTGGTTCATGTGTTGAAGCATGTCCGGTCAGGTACTGAACGAATAATGGGTCGAAGTCACCAGGTGGTAGTTATGTCCCTTGGAGTAGGGAAAGGGCATCATAACTAACCATGTGTGAATTGTAAAGGTCTTTTTCCCAAAAGGTTGAGTCCTTTCAGAAAGGGGGAATTTACGTGCCAGAGGTCGAGGCAAGTTATTAGAGTAAAGGTCACATGGACAGATATAATGACCATCATCACCTAATTATGAAGTCAAAAAGGTTAAGAAATCATGATACTCATATCATTTATACTCTGCAGCGCGTATCATTTGTACTTTTCACACTTCGAAGTGTACCCATCGTGCGAGTTTGCTACGCAAATCTTCAACATGCTTCAAAACTTCTGGTCACCATGGATTCAACATCCTTTTTCATGATTCCATCCCTCGCCTATTCAATTATAAATACCATTCAACCTACATGTTTCTCCTTTACCATATGATTTTGTGAGTTGTCTGTGATTTTTCCTGCAAGTCTTGGGTCCTTTAATTGTGGGAAGGTCGATTTCCATCAATTATGTTGTGAATCTATCCAATCAAGATTATCATGTCCCCTTCATATTCAGTCATGGTTTGAAGCCTGTTGTATTTTTCTATGAGCTATTATGTTGGGCAATAGTTCCTCTCGCAGTCAACCTTTATTCCTCGGAGTCCATTCCTGTCGTGCCGAATTTTTTTCCGCATCCAATTTCCCTGCCTCACCACCAGTGTCGCAACACCTTACCACCATGCCAAAAAAAATTATCTCACTTCCCTACTGCGATGAGCCTACTGTTATTGTTTATCGCAGGATCGAATTTCCTCTACGTCGAAAGTCTTCATAGTGCCTGGCGATCACACAGTAAACTCCTAGGGTTATTTTTTCTTTTCACGCAAAGCTTCCGCTACTTCAACACCGACAGGTCTCTGTGAAGTGTATCATTCTCCATTTTCCACGTGAAGAGTGTATAATCTTTGATTACCACGTACGACTGAAAAAAATATACATTTGCATCATGGCAACATCCCAAGACATAAGGAAGAAAGCGCGAACTGGTAGATCTGTGAGGCCTGAACCTCAATACTTGGCATTAATCAACGAAGATCCCAATTTCAAGGAATATTTTGAACAGGTTGGATGTATGCGCTATTTCTTGAAAATCCAAGGATACAACGTGAAATTAGATAAAAAGTTTTCTCTCAGGTTTAATGGGTTTTGCGCGATCATTGTGGGAATCACATTTCAGGTGATAGAGGAAAATCTGTCAGCCATGACGGAGAGCTCTCCACACGGTGAAAGGTGGTCTAAGGGAATTCCTTTAGATGTATTATGCTATGAATAATTCATCAATAAAACCTTCCTGAATGAGAAATTCGGAGAGGGTGTTCCGATTCGGTATCTCCGGGAGCCTTTTCAGAAGCTCTTAAAGGTGATTAGAAGGTATTTCATCTGTGAAAGAAGGTCTGACAGAACATACCCACATCACATCAGGCTGTTGATTCATTTCACAGGGAAAATGTCTTTGAACTTACCTTTCTTCTTGCACCAAATCCTAGGAGGAATGGTAGACAGTTTCCAGGCCGAAGAGGACCAACCGAGGAAGAAATTATTCCATATATCATTAACTAAGTTGTTGGTAGTCGAGGAACTGGGACGGCTGGACAAAGACTAGAATTTGTTCCTAATTTTAGCCCACATACCTAGGGACCCCAAAGGATATCTCCCCCTACCCACAAGGGGAAAAAAATTTCATAGTGTGGGGGAAAGAATGGAAGAGGCCACAGGAAAAGGAAAAGCAATAGAAGACTCTTCATCCCAACAGATCGTACCCTAGAAAAGAGGAAGGTCGAGGTTGATCAAGAAGCCCGAGGAGACCCAAAATCCAAATGAACTGTGCACCGAATCTGTTGCTGAGAAGTTACTCGTTCGAATTTTTTGGCTAGAACTTATTGAAGGTTCAAGCCAGGGAATCAGTGAAAGATGGAGAAGGTCAGGCACTAAAAGCATGGAGGTTCAGGATTCATTGCAAAAAATGAAGCAAGTGCAACTTGCTATTGTTGAATTATACCAGGAAAACAAAGAATTGAGAAAACAATTAGCCGAAAAAATTGTTGAAACAGCAGCTTCGCAGATCCGAGAAGGGAATGAAAATTGGCTTAAGAAACAACTCAAAGAAGTTCAAGACGTGATCATTCAGCTACACAAGGAATAGAGGATGTCAGAGGAAATAATCATGGGTCACTTCAAGGAATGTGAACCATTCATGGAAAACGTCTGCACGGTTCTTGCTAGTGCTAAAACAAAGCTAAAAGGGAATGTGGTATTGCAGAGACAGGTGAATAATATGAAAAGACGAAACTGGTCTCTTAGGAAAATGCTTAGAGTATCAAGATTGCAGGTGAGGCCAGAGACATGATTGACCTGGCCCCATTTTTGTCTTTTTGAACATGACACATAATATTTCTTTCCTCATGTCCTGTTTTCTGTAGAGAAACAAGAAGGATGATGGGAACCTACGCGGTGNGTGTGCTCGATCATTCAGGTAACCACTCAAAGGAGAAACATCGATGCATCACCTCCTAATGATTAAATCTTATTGATGATCGAATGATCATGATAAAGACGTCGGTTATGACATGATTGTGTTCAGTTGGGTTTCCATTCTTAGAAAGTTATATTCGAGAGGTCATCTGGTAGGGAATAACCTAAACCGAAATTCTAGGAGTGGTAGTTTGGAGCATGGCAGCCCAAGGGAAGCAGTTTTTTCTAAATATTGCATCTTTTCAATGTAAGCAAGGTTGGTTGGAAAAGTAGTGTAGACAGTAGACTATTGAATGTAATCTTTGAACCCGATTGAAATATAATGCAGAAGTCCTGAGGCTTTGATGAAAATATTTTAATGGTGGTGGTTTGATGTATTGTGATCTCTCCTATGTATGTATTTTATGTTTTTAGTATACTCATGTCTTTACTTTGTTTAAATTGGAATTTTTAATAAGTCGATAACTTATCGCACAGTGCTTTAGAATTCACCATTTAAACTTCTATGTTTTCTTTTAAGTAATTTAGAATTCATCTTCAATGGTGCTTTGAGTTGCTTTATGTACTCTTTATTTCACAACACACACAACGACATTTGAACTGAAAGACCATTGCCTTCTTAGCCTTTATCCTCTCAAAGTTTCATCTACCAAGGAATTTATTTCTCTCTCTTTAAGAAATTTGACTCCATGGCCCAATGTTCTTTATTTTCTTTCCATTGAAACTAGAAACATTTCACAAACACAATAAACCTAGCCGACAATTCAAAGTCATTATATGTTAGAGACTAAGTCTTAGAGAGATCCCTCTCTAGGTCGGAAAAGATAGTTTTCAGTCTTAAATTGGTTTGTAGGTTACCTCTGTCATTTGTTTTCTTAGCCAAACAAATTTACAGAGTGGCAATAGGCATCACCTATTAGTTTTTCATTGAAGCTTCATTTCTTTCCAGGAAGTGGCAATACAAGGTCGTGAATTTCCAGGAATTCAGGAAGAAAGCCCTAGAACTAGTACCTAAGTTGGGCCCTTATTTTGAAGGAGCCAAATAATAAATAGTTCAAACCGGAAGTGGAAGAAACCTAGAAGAAGAAGACGAGGAAAAACAACAAGCCAACCCAAAGACCATAGAAGAGATAAAGACTTGACTTGGGATGAGTCAAGGATTGTGGTTGGGGCCTGTTGGGCCCTTCATTTTGATGAATATTAGTTGCGCACGTTATTTCATAACTATGTTTTGGTGAACATAAGTTGTGCAACCTATTTCGGAGATGGACAACCGACCAAAGGAAGGAATAGAAAGCAGAGAAAAGGGAATGCAAAACAGGAAACAATTAGAATAGAAAACAGTTGGAAGGAGAACACAACACCATTTTTTAATAAAGAGGTTGCAACCGAATCAAGAAGAAGAGAGAACTCTCGAATTCTCAACTAGAAATAATGGATCACGTTATATATATGGGATCAATATGAGTGTAATGGGATCATCATGGTTAAGGTTGTGCAAGTTGTGAAAGGTCGAGTCCAAGTCTGAGTCTAGTCCTACTTATTGTTGGTGTTAGCTAAGTTGAATCCTGAAATATGGGTTGGAAACCACACTAATAATCTAATACATTCATTTATTACTATAGGGTTGGAAAGAGAAAGGGGCTGAGATAAAATTGTCTCACACTGGTGGTAACTTGAAGAGGACCCTGGTCTGATCACTTTGGGCTAACAGAAACCCTACTAAAGAGTAGGACTATGGGAGTATATGAAGACTGGGATTCCAGATACAATATATGATCAGGAAAATTTCATTGTTGATGGAAATAAGGATGAGGTTGTGGGGTTGATCATGACCTATATCTCATGAGATATTCATTTTCACCTCTGTTATCACCCTATAATTTATAGGATCAACTAGTGACTAGAATGTTATCTCTCTAGTGTTTTTTGTTTTTCAAATGATGTTTCATTCTGCAAATAATTTGAGAAAAGAAAGAAAAAGAAAAATGAAAAGAAAGAAAAAGAAAAAGAAAAGAAAGAAAAAGAGAAAGAAAAAAGAAAAAAGAAAAGAGGGCATAAAAGAATTTCAATAAGATCCCCATGCAATAACAGTGACTTGGTCCATACCTTTCAAGCATGGCCAAGTTCTTTTAAATTGATGTTGATGGGAATAGTGAATAAGCTTGGCTAAACTGTTTAATCTTAGCCAAATGATCTAGGTTAGTTAGTGAATAAATATGGCCAGACTGTCTAATCTTGGTTAGATAGCCCCAGGGTAGAGTAAGTTCTTAGCCCAACAGCTTAATCTGGGCTAATTGTCATAGGAAGTTAGGTTAGAACATAGGCTAGTTCTCTTTACTTCAATAAAACCAGCTCGATGACCAATGTTGAACCATGTTTTGAATGCTCAAAAAGTTGTTTGCCTAACCCCTTGGTGATGTAAAGATGTAAAATCTTGGGAAAAACCCATGAGATGCTCTTATCCTAAGTCTTTCAGGGCACATACGCTTTCACGCCCACATTTATGCACCGCTCATGTATCAACAACCCAGATGATCGCGCCTAGATCTACGGTGGACAAATCTTTCCGGAACCCCCCCCCCGACCGTTCTACCTTTAACAGAGCGGGGGGGGGTCCAGAATCGCTGATAATGCATGCATGCATCTGGACGGCCCACGTTTCGGTGCTTATATCGATGGTCTGTATTGGATTTCAGACGCCCCCTTTCGTTTTTCCTTTAATGGAGGAGGGGGTCTAGAATGTGTGTTAAAGAGCGTGCACAGATCTTCGGTCCAAAGGAAAGCACGCAGATCGACGGCCCAAAGTATTGTTTGGACCCCCCCCGACTGATCTACCTGTAACGGTGGGGGGGGTCTGGAATGGAATCTTACTCTGGCAGGCCCCTATCAATACGTGGCATAAATCTACTTGTCCCGAGTCCCACCACCTCCTACTATCTGACATACCTCGTCACCTCGTGACATCATCATACACCTTTCCAAAAAGAGTCACATATCATAACTCCGTCATTCCTTCTCCCTCATTCACTCGTGGCAAGTCCCCTCGCCATGATTTTTTCCCCCAATCGATAACCGCCACATCACCCATACGTATCCCTCAGTCATTGTCACTTGCCATCTCACATTCTAAATGACCCGTTGGCAATTTATTACTCGATAACTTATCCGTTAACCAGCTGACTTGTCCCCTGCACCCAACGGACACCCGTTTACTCAAAATTACCCTCACTCTTCATTCCTTCACCATTTACCCACTCATCGCACCAGAGAATTTACCCCATTTTCTTCTCCATTACAGTCAGTCACCCCCATCTACAGTCATCCCCGCTAACATTGTTTTATTTGCAGGTATTGTTACAGTAATGGTTCCAAAATCAAAATGAACAGAAGGAGAGGAGAATCCATTTCTCCTGCCTCTTGTCTATCTCGATAGGATTCCACTGGCCGACAAAGACTACTTGATCGTAGACTCTAAGTGCGATTTCGACTTCGTAGACTTTCAATCATGGATTAAAGAAGTCTTCCTGGACCAGAGTGACGAAATTGGACTCTGGGAGTCCAACCTACCCCTGTATTTCTTCCCCCATATCCACCATTTCCCAGAGTTCACCCTCAAGTGCCAATCCCACTATATTCCTGAGCAATGACCAATCGTATCCTCCTCTGGGGAAGTTCTTTTCCTCATCATGCCAGAAACCATCGACCAAATCATGCAAATATCCCGAGCCAACTCTGCGTCACCTTTTAACCTTGAAATCCTTACAAAGTTATACCAGAATATGACTTTTCCTCAAAGAGCTCAAATATTTGATCTTTTTCTTCCACAATCTGCTCCGCTCCCCGCTACAAATCCCCCTTATCCTTCCTCCATGTTCTCAACCAAAGGAAACCAGGTTATCACGTCCCTATGTGTCTTGTTAGGTTATTATTTAGATAAGTGGGTGGATGAACCCATTATCGGATTTTTGTCTATTTTCTCCACCGATGAGAAGCCAACTACACAGTTCGACTTCAGCACGTTCCTGGCGAACAATATTCACGAGCAATTTGTCAATTTTTCCACAGAAGGAATGTTCCGGTATTCTTCAATACTGGCATACCTGTTCATTTTCTTCCAAGTGGAAAAATTCTCTTTTTCTATGCAGAAGATGGACGGAGATGGAAAACCCCAGGAAGTAACTGCATGGACTTCTTTTCTCAGACATAACTCCACGAAATTCAGTTTCAAGAAGTTCATCGATTAGTTCTACCACCCAGTGGTGAGTATGCTCAGTGGAAGTCCCAAACCTAGGATTAACGACTAAGTTCAGAGGATCCTACATCTCTCGGATCATACAAAGACTGGTGATTGGTACCTATACCAAGATCACACTGAGATTAGAGTCTATGGGTGCGAGTTGGCCCCATATAAACTGCCCAAATACTTACCTGTCAGACTTTTTTCTCTGGAATACATAAGGTGGATGATAAACTTGGATGATATTCATTTTGTTTCTTTAAAGAAGAAGAAACAACTCAAAATCAAAGGGAAGATTGGGTCTTTCATCTGCAACAATTGAGGTGTCGGAGAGGAAGCAGACAGGCTACTGAAGGAAATGAAATTCTTCATGAGTTTCACATGGCACTACGATCCGTGCGGGATAATTTCAGAGACGAGGATAAAAAACAAGAATATCTCGTATGTCCAGGAATCTAGGCCTGAGGTAGACAAATTTGCAAACCAGACAGGGTGGGAACCAAACACTTTGGTTGAAACAGAACAACAGGACCCCCCAGTCACTATATCACAGACAACCACACCATAGGCTCTGAAGGAGAAAAGGCCTAGGAAGAATATGTCACCTCTTGTCACTGAAGTGTCATTAGAATAATTTCGACTGCATACCAAGAGGCCAAAAACCAATCTAGCTCCTGACCTGGCTGGAGAAAAGGAAATTCCATCCACCACAGTGACAGAGGTTGATCAGTCGCTCCTCAATACAAGTGGCAAGCAGATTATAACCACAGTGTTACCAAAGAATCCTACATATACTCCACTGATCAAACATCTAGGCAAGACAGGTCTGAACCTGAGTATTTTTTAGAAATACAATCTGATCAAGAAAAAGAATCAGACTATGACCAGCAACACATACGCCCAATTCTGGAAGCAGACATCGTCTGCACAACACAGGCTGTTATCGGAATTCGACATGGAGAAGGGAAGAATGCACATGGCATTCCTCCAAGCACAAGTACCAGACCCAAAGGTAATCACTGATTACAAAAGGTAAACTTTTGAATTCCAGACTAAAGACATGCATCCTRCCGATCAAATGGATYTGCACAGGCAGACAGGAGAAATGGTTTTTCTCCATGTTGGCACATGCTTCCACTACTACCTCCAGGTTACAAGTGTCTCTGAACAACATCCAGACATAGTTGAAGTTGGAGAAGATATCATCCTTTTCCAAGGAAAACAGGATTAAGACATTGGAGGAGTTGGTCCTCAAGATTGGGTACGATCCCTCAAATGTGAAAGCAGTCGAGAAGATGATCAAGAAGAAAAACGTAGACATAACGTCTTTGAGAAAACAATTGAATTTGCCCCCAACAGTAGACTCGCAAGAAAAGGAAATAGCAGAGACAAAAGGAGAAAAAGATGAGATTCTTCAGTTAATCATGGAGCAGAATGCACAACTAAAGGAAATGGAAGTTGAGATGGAGAATGATCAAGGGATCAAATTTTGCTCAAAAATTCAAGGTGCTCGGAATTGCTTCAAATCGAACAGGAGCGTAGGCCTCATTGTTACAAACCATACACAACTTTTTTGGGTTCAAACGGATGTCAGGAGCGAGGGATATTGTGTTCTATTTAAAATGACAAACTGGCAAAAAAAAGGGGTGTTGACTGTACAGTCCATACAGTCCATACGGACGCTGACGTGGAAGGTCGTACGACATGTGGCAGGTAGATATTTGGATAGTTGGTAGGTGACATGGCTTGTTTGCAGCGAATGGAATGGCGACATGTGGCCCAATCAATGGCCGCCACGTGTCCCCTATATATTGGTTTAAAATTTATTTGGAGTCCACTGGATTCGACCCCGTGACCTCCACCTGTGTGCAAATCTTTGGCAAAGACCACCAACCAACGCACCACCATAGTGTTTCTTAACACTATATGGTGTGGATTTTATTTGAATTCAAATGTTGTAAGTTTGGGCGGGGGGTCGGGTTGGGGCCTAGCCCCAGCCCATGGTTATGTTATATTGTAATATGGCCACGGTTTAAACCTTTGTGCGCACATTCAAAACTAAACCCCGATCGTATGTGTTGTAATATGACCACGGGCGCATGTATGTGTTTTAACATAGCCCTTTTAATATGGCCTGTGGTCACATATTTGTTCTCATATGACCATTTTTATATCGTGACGCATGCACGGGTATGCGTTTGGTTTGGATTTAAATTCGGTTCAAACGGTTATGTAAACTCTTGGCCCTTATTTTTAAACTGGCGGTCACATGGGTCATATGACCTTGCCCTTGATGGTTAGGTGCTAGGTGTGCCCATAACCATCCTATAGTTTGCATGGTTCACACGATTGCGCCCGGTGCTAAATTTTTACGCTTAAATATGTGTGTGGTCTAGGTTGAGCCAACAAGGTTTCATTTTGTAGATGCGGAGACAACAAGTTTGAAGGGGGGGACTTCTAGGAAGCCTATCTTCTTCAATTTTTGGCCAAACGAGGTGCCGAAAAAGCCCAGCTAGAGGTTT
>SNQJ01S0152612.1:0-22891 GCA_010110895.2 Picea sitchensis | reverse complement strand
ATTTCTTGGCTATGGTTTTATTCAAGGATCTATAATCAATATAGAGTCACCATGTCTTATCCTTCTTTTGAACCAACATAATTAGGATCTCACAAGGTGAGGAGCTTGGATGACTTTGGCCCTTTTGTATTAGCTCTTGAATCTAGCATTTGATATTCTCATTCTCCATAAGAGAGTGTGTATACAATGCCATAGATGTATGGGCAGCTAGTGTGAAATCAACTGCATGATTTACCTAGCAGTGCATATGTATTCCTGGAGGTGAGGTGAATATATATATGTATTCTTCTCCCAATTGATCTACCTATATCTATTTTGTAGAGTGACCTCTTTTAGAGGCCTTTGTGGTAACAATGATTTTCTTTGCTCCAGATTATAACTAGACTATGAAGAGGAAATATCTCTCATTATAATATATTATCTTTATGCATTACTTAACAGTGCTTAGAGAGACTGCAATAGTCAAGGATACATTGGCATCCTATAGAGTTGATGCCCCAATTTAATAAAAACACTATGGGTCCTCGAGTGGTCTAGTTCCCATACTACATAATTTGATATGTTCAAAATCACATGATCAATATTTGAAGTCATGTTTGATATTTAGACATAAGTGTTTGTTTCGATAAGTTCCAATCAGAAAACCATCGTCCTAGAGTCAATCACACAACGAATCTGACTCAATAAGGTTTGAGGATAACATGTGAGGTTTCAAACCACCAGATCTAATACCATGTTAAGGATAGGGTGGAACCTGTTATGAAACAAACAAACAATTCTATAAATAATCAAAGAGGGGATAAAATTTCAAAGAAAAAGGTGGTTTCTAAAGACACTGTTACAACACTTAAGAAAAGAGCATTGCGATAAGAAAATCACAATGCATATTGAACATTGATATCGTCATATGATATCACTTAATCACTTGATTCATGATGACCTATGGGGTCTACTATTTATAGCCTCAATATATAACCAACTTCCATGAAATTGGTAGGATGTTGTTGATGGCCCTCGACCAAGTTTTGAGGAAATTTTGGTCAGGTTTAACCACCTTTTGGACTTCGATGCAGTTATCGAGGAAGGAGCACCCAAGAGGAGCTGAGATCATTCATCTCACTTTTTGGGGGGGATTTGTTGACCCAACAAGGGGTTATCAAGGTTTTTGTAAAGTGTTATGGGATGTCGTTCCATGGGTTTACCCATCATTAGTCATTATTGTAAAAGTATAAATAAGTAAGATGGTAAGGTAGAAGAATATAGAGAAAGAAGTGATGTGAGAGACTTAGAG
The DNA here is from genome assembly GCA_010110895.2 of Picea sitchensis. Classification (NCBI taxonomy): domain Eukaryota; kingdom Viridiplantae; phylum Streptophyta; class Pinopsida; order Pinales; family Pinaceae; genus Picea; species Picea sitchensis. The sequence continues at coordinate 21,600 of SNQJ01S0152612.1, read as the reverse complement.
AGTGAAGTCTAAGTTGCTAAGTGCAAGTAGTTATGAGTGCTTCGTGCAACAAAAAGTGTATGTAAGTCTCTATGCTTGATAAGAGGAGTTGGCTTTGTACCTTGACCTAATTTTGGAAGGAGGATCTGGTGCTCAATGCGCATATCTCTTGTCCCTTGCGAAGCTTGGCTCTGTGGCTTAGTGAATACGAGTGGATGAATGTAAGAGACATAAGAATATTAAAGAAGAGGAAGCAATTGGTGGACGTAGCCCCACACTGGGGTAAACCACATATATCTTGTGTCTCTGATGTGATTTTTTCTATGTTGTGTTTGCCAATTATCTTTTTAGTGCTTTTGTTATTATGTATGATGGATAGATCTGATGTTTCTTAGTGCTTTACTTGTTCTAGAAAAATGAATGTTATATCTAACTCTGTGTTGTGTGCTAATTGGTTGAAGTGTTTAAACTTTGTTGTTATTGCGTTGATCCATATTAGCATTTATTCTATGATGTTAATAAAAGCTAATGAACTAATACATATCATCTTCTAAGTGTTATTAAAGTACTTTTTGAAGTGTTATAATCATAGATATGTGTCCCAGCTTGGTTACAGACACCTGAGTCCTGTAACCCCCTCGCCTCTACCTTGGGTGAGACTTCACCTACTTCAAAGGTGTTTCCAAAAGGGCTGGTAGTTAGGGTTTTGTTGGTGCATTGTTGAAGCATTGAACCCTGGGTCTGCCCTTGTGCCAACAAATGGTCTTGTTTTCAAGACCTTAAATTGTGATTGATGGGAACTGAAGTAAAGAAAAGAGAAGCTATGTGGGTAGATTTGTTGTTGTAGTGCGCAATAATCTACTTGACTTGCAAATATCTGTGCTAAGAAATAAACCTGATCTGAAGAAAAGAGATAAGATCTTAGAAGAGGTAAAGATTTGTGCTTTGATAAGAGTAAGATAAGAGAAAGTTTTTGTTTCAAAAACATGAATTTAGGTATGTTTGATAGATTTTGTCCTAGTCTGAAGGCTAGGGAACAGTTGCAAGAAAGGGTTGATATGAATAAATTTGATAGAAATAAAGAAAGAAATGTTATTCCTATGCATAGAAAGAATTTTTGGACTAATAAGTGGATGTAGGAACCTAGAAAGAATTTTTACAGATTGGAGGTCCAACACTATGATCCTAGTGCGTAGTATAGGAGAAGTTGGGGAAATTACAAGATAAAGAGAGGATTGACACTATGTTATAACTGTAGAAGACCGAGACATCTTGCTAAAGAATGCCCTGGTACATGCCCTATTTGTCTTTGTTGTAAAATTGTTGGTCATGAAGTTGAGGATTGTCCAAGGATGATTGCTAAAGTCGAACAAATGAACATGAGACTAGAAAACTATGATGGAATTCAAGAGACTAAGAGCATGTTAAAGAACCATCAAGAGAAAGAGTCAGAGAAATCTCAAACTATGTTATCATAGTTGAAAGAATCGATGAATGATTACAAAGATGTCATTTTACTAGATATCTTGAAGGTAAAACAACACATAAATACAAGAATAGGAGACTTCGACATAAACTGTGTCTTGGATAAGGAAACACAAGTGAATATTATGACAGAAGACACTTGGGAAATTTTTGGAAAGCCTACTGTGATACCTTCATTGTGAAGGATAGGCTTGTTTAAAGGAAATATGATAACCCTATGTGGAAGAGTTACTAATGTACTTGTTATCATCCATGGAACATTGTTTGAAGAGGAATTTGAAGTCATTAAGTTTGTTGAGAACAATGCCCCATTCCCACTTTTGTTAGGAAAGACTTGGATCGAGAAGGATCAGATCAAAAGGAAAGCAGAGGAAGTAGCTACAGAAAATAAGAAGCAAGAACTTAGGGATTTCATAGCTAGAAAAATAGAATGACTGATAAAAGAACGAGAAGTTAAGTCGAAGCAACATAATGAAAGAGAAGTAGTCGTCGAAGTTGAAAGAACACGAGAAGGTTTGAAGGACCTATCCATGCAAGAAAGAAGAATACCCACCCCAGAATTAATAAGAGAAGAGGTATTAACTTTGAACCCTTTGAGATCACATCAACAATGCGAAGTCACTACGCTAGGAGAATATAAGAATAAGAATGGAAAGAGGAATCCAGAAATAGTTAGAGAGACTCAGATCATAGGAGAGAAGGCAAGAAAGCTCAGTAAGAAGAAATCCAAGTTGGAAAAAATACAGGAAGTTACAGAAAACAAATGGAAGACTTCGCAGAAGGCAGGTTTGCAGGATTTGAACCTCACCTAAACAGTAGAACCACGTAGAATGGGACTTTACCCCGACGAAGCTATATGATCATTGGAGGCACCCCGATCGTTAGAATGACACTTCAGAATGGCTAGGAAATGCATTTATGGGTAGATGGATAACATTTGGGACATTGAGACTGCGCCATAATAGACAGATTCACATTAATGGAAGCGTGCCTTCCTGTTGGAAGAATATGTTACAACACTCGCTTATTTAACTCATTGGACGTTGTGCCAGGACCACTTTTTGCCACCCGTGATTATCTGAGACATGAAGAGAAGTGATTATGTGTCAAGCTGTTTTATCAGACCTCACCATTCATTGTTTACTCCACCTGTCCATTTGCCTACCTCGACCTTCTTGTTTAAGATTGAGAATGTCGGGCGAGCGCACTAAGTTAGAGAAGTTCGTTGAGGAGGTTCTTAAGAATTTTATGGTTGCTAAATCTATGTCTAAAGGAGTACAAGCATCATCGACCAAGGGACTCTAGCTTCTCCTTCGACTGGATGTCGTTCTATCCGTGTCAACCCTGCGACTAAGCAACAAAGTAAGCATCGAGACGATCTGGCTAACGTGAAGCAGATCTTGTTGATCTTACTAGATTATATCCCACCTTTGGCTGGCGCAGTTAATCGTGACAAAATTCCATGAGACTTCGAGTACAATCTGATCACTGCATACATCCTGAAAGGAATATGTGTAGTTGTGAGTCAGTTGGGATAGATCCCATTACATAAGAATAGGGACTTCAAACTTGGACATAGAAAGAACTACGCCATGCTCATGCCCCATAGATACTTGACAAAGACCACCAGGAAGAAGCCTCACCTGGCTTCCCAGCCATTGATTAAGGAAATGGCACAATCCATGATGCTAAACATGATGAATATTCCCCATTTTGGCTGGCACCAAGAGGTTAACTCTTGTGTTAAACTCCTATTTTAGTGCTACCATGGTGGAAACCTGTGGCTCAACCAATGGATTACTATGGATCCGACGTTGATCCACCTGATTACAGGATTGAGCATGTAGGGACCCGACCCTTAACAATTTTACCCAGGGAAGACCTTAGATCGCTCCCTGGCCCAGTGCATCAAGGAGACTCATGGAAAAGTCGAAAAGGAAAAGTGAGGCTACAAGATAGATTCTATACAGGATTGCATACTGCACCTCACTTTACAACTCATAGATGGAAAGATTGTAAGAAATAATCGCCCCACACAGGTCATCGGGTTCGTGGTGGACTTTGCAAGAAAATGCATGGAGGGAATGCAGATGAATTGGTCGAGTTACCTTGTAAATGAGCTCGAGAAAGACTGTCACGAAGCTCAGGATCAGGGATACGAGTTCCATTTTAGCTGGTTGCTCGTATTGATTGCATTTGTTGCTTGGAAAATTCTAGAAGGAGCCACCTTCCCGGATATTGAACCATCAGAGCCATTGGCTGCTAGGTTTTCAACCTTGTGTTACACCAACAACGTGTCAAATAAATGGCATTCTAATGTCATGTTCAATGCGTACTATCAGAAACTAAAATTTTCCATTGAGTCATTCCTGTGCATGAAACTGCACACCCTACACCAGTACAGACCGATAACCAAGTTTTGCACAGATTCACATTTTATATATATGACTGCGCACAGAGATGAGAGAAAGGAGGAGATACAATCTTATTACAAGCTGACAGATGAAGACATGGAGCAGATAAAAAAGAAATGACTGGAGGAATTTCAGACACCTGTCGCTGATGCCTAACTCTGCAACACTGACATTATAGGAAGCCCCTTGGTCACCTGGTTCGAGCATGCAGGACAGTCCAGTGCGAAGAAGAAGAAGAAAAAGGAGGAAGCCCATAATATAGAGATTGATGAGGAGGACAGATCCTCTGGAGAAAGTGGATCTAGCTTGCCCATAGGAGGAGGAGGAGGAGAAGACCAAGAAGATGGACAAGGAGAAGGGGAAGAAGGATAAAATCAAGGAGAAGGTGAAGCTACACAGCCAAAATATCCCCCTACTGAAACACCACATAAGAGGAAGGGTTCTCCGTAGAAAACTTCAACAAGAAAGAAGACCCACACCAATAATCCCCAACTAGAGGCCACACTCACAGAAGATGGTATCATTCTAGTCCATGAAGCCATGGAGAATGTGTCTGAAGATCTCTTGCAGAGATATGGAGAGAATCAGGAAGAGTTGTATTTAAGGGTCGAGAAGGAGCTACAACAAGATATTCAATTGATCTGCATAGTACCTACTACACCTTCTTCGTCATAGGTTGCAGAATTGGGGGATGAGCCCGCCCAATTAAGAAGACTTGCAGATGCGACGGAGGCTCAACTTCAGAAATTCCAAGAAGAAAAGGAGAAGGTTATAGAGGCCTTGAATCAAGAGAAAGAGAAAGTCTTAGAGAAACTATGAGTTGCGCGGTACTGCGTAACTTCCTATGAAAATGAGAAAGATGAACTTCGGGCGATGTTCAAGGAGGACAACGAGAAGATACAGAGAGAAAAGGACTAGTTGCTTGCAGAGCAGACTGCAGTCAAAGAAGAAGTGCATAAATCACTTCGCTTTGTGCTGGGCTTGGCATAGGAAGAACATGAGTCAGTCGAGGTTCAAGTGGTAAAGCTCCCTGAGACCATCCAACAACTTTAATCAAGGATAACGGAGTTGGAGATCCAAGAAGTACCAAGCACTCTGCAGAAGGTGCGTGATCAGAGGGAGGAAGCCACTAAGAATGAAGTTGGAAGGATCAAATCCCTCACCTCAGAATGAAAATAACTGAGCGATAGAAGCACGCAGACTTATGACCACCTCATAGAAGATATAGATCTAAGAAAACTAGAAGCACAGTTATAGGAGGCACAACAGTAGGCACTTCCAGTACAAGCACAAATGAAGCTATTCACAGTAGTCGAGAGAATGAAATGATCACAAGAGCAACGCGTGGTGCAACAACAAATCACTACCATCTAGGGTAGAGTAATGGAAGTCATGCAGAAGCTGCAACCTATGCAGGATGAAGCCTACAAGGCCTTCGAAGAAATTGAAGGACAAGGATCACAACTAGACTAGATGGTTGCAACAATGGAACAATGCCTGGAAGGGCCTGTTATAGAGTATATGATCCAAGAGCTCGTTGAGTAGGAGGCTCAGGTAAAGTAGCAAGTTGAGGAAGCTCGAGTGAAGCTAGAGTCCTTTGAAGTAGCGTTTCTCAGATATGAGTGACTCAGGATGAGTCACGGGTGAGTGTTGGGGGCATGTTGGCCCTCGACCAACTTTTGAGGAAATCTTGGTCAGGTTTGAAAACTTTTTGGAATTTGATGGAGTGATCAAGGAATGAGTTCCTAGGCGGAGCTGAGATCATAGATCTCACTTGTTTTGGGGGATTTGTGGACCCAACAAGGGGTTTTTAGGGTTTTTGTAAAGGGTTATGGGATGTCAACCCATGGGTTTACCCATGTTTAGGCCTTATTGTAAAATTATAAATAAGTAAGATGGTAAGGCAGAAGAATATAGAGAAAGAAGTGATGTAAGAGACTTAGAGAGTGAAGTCTGAGTAGCTAAGTGCAAGTATTTCTAAGTGCTTCATGCAAAAAAAAGTGTATCTAAGGCTCTGTGCTTGATAAGAGGAGTTGGACCTATTCTTTGACCTAATTTTGGAAGGAGGATTTGGTGTTTAGTGCACAGATCTACTGTCCCTTGCAAATCTTGGCTCTGTGGCTTAGGGCACAGGAGTGGATGAATGTAAGAGATTGAAGAATAATGATGTAGGAGCGTCATTAACAAGCACACGGAGTAGGACCACTCAGTGCATGAGAATATTTTTAGAATCTCAACTCTGGCAGTCGCAGTGAATATTTTGAAGCACGCCTCAACTCAGCGCCAGAAAAATCTTTGAGGTGCGCTTGAATGATCACGAGCGAAGTGGGAGTTTCCACTCTTTCTCTTGAGTATGACTGAACTAAGGTAGCCATTAGGTTAGGTTTTTGGAGTAGACAAGTAATCGGGGGGGAACCCTAAGAACCCTCTGAGATAAATAGGTTTTGTATGCCCAAATGAGGATAGCTACAAGTTAGTAGGATATTTTTGAGTTTTCATTTTTTTTTTTGATCATAGTTGTAGCCATTTTCACTTAGGAATATAACAGAGGAAAATTGACCCAATGCATGGTGTGGACATTGTTTTGCAATTCTATGTTTTTATGATTTCATGAATGAATGAATGAATTTCATTATGAGTAGATGGAACTGTGAATGTAAGGATAAGTTTCAATTATTTCTCTTATGTTGAAGTGGTGCAAGGTGTGCACACAGAATGCAAGGAGTGTGTTAACAAGATCTGTTTCAGTTCCGAAGCTTAGAAGAGATAGCATGAAATTTCCCTTTGCAAGGAGTGCAAAGAGACTGGTGCAAAACGTGCACAGTCGTATGCAAGAATTCAATCCTTGCGTAATGATCTAGTGCAAGGAGTGCACAGATTTGAGATTTGACTGAGTGCACAGATTCGAGATTCGACTAAGTGTCGAAAGGACTTTGTAAGAAGTCGAGAAACTAGAAAAGGAGAATGCTAGGAGGGCAAGAGGAATTTCTCTTTGAGAAATCCTTCGAATCTGAGTTATAGAAATCCATGAAACGCAAGGAGTGCACGGGAAGTCGAAGTCTTCACAAAACCAATCTCAGGAGGAATAACACTTCTCATAAGTGTTAACGAGATCCAAGAGTTGGACTCGTCAAAGGAGCAAAGGTTCGAAACATTTGAACACCTAAGAAAATATTCTAAGTTAGAGAAATCATAAGCTCGGGAGGAGGAACGACATTGGTCATTGGATTATAGCACAAGGATCAACAACCATCTGATTCAAGACAAGGTACATGAGATTTAATGCTTTGTATGCACAGGGGAGAGAACCCACCAAGATTTGAGACTTGAAACTTCCGAAGTCCGGAGTTCCAGATTTTTGAATTGAAATCTTTGTCATTTGATCATCTGAAGCAGACTGAGTCATCATATCGTCCAAGGTGAACGTTTGACGTTGGATCGATCAAGAGAATCTGAGCCATCAGATATTGTGATCTTGGGAGGAAGCAAGGTTGAAACTTGAGATTCTCAAAGCGCAAAGTGCTAGAGATCTGAAGAGAATCTGGACCGTTAGATCTAGATGGATGTGTGTCGATGAGTCATGAGATATAAAGAAAGGCAAAGGCAGATTGTTGAAACACCCGAATCTCGAAGATCGTTTGATGGGGTTTTTCTACTTGTATAGGGTTTCCTGAAGGTATATGTGTTGTTGATGTGCATGCTTACTCATCTACATATTTATTTCTATTTGAATATGATTTTTTATTTTTGAAGTGTATTAAGCTGGAATCAAAGTATTGAAGACAATAAAAGAATTAATCCACGTAAGAAATCAAGCTCATAATTTAACATCGGAAACAAGTTGGATCAAGAATTATCAGAGTTCTGTAGCTGGTGCTGGACTCTCTCTAGGAAAAAAACACTTCCCAACAAACTCTCTCACCTGGAAAGAGTTGCTCATAAGACTGATAACCTGCCTCTTAAAACACAGGCTTGGCAAACCTCTTCTCCAACAACTTCCACTCAGTTCCATCAAAATGAGGACAACAACAACAGTTCAATATGGATCAGGAAAAATGCAGCAGCCCAAAAATGGTTAAGGTAAAAACTCAGTTTTGGTTAGTGCAACATGTTGGTTTCACAGGATAACACGGGTTGGCTTCCCCCCCCCAGTGAGCAGTTTCTCATAAGTTCGTCTAGATGCAGAGGTTGATGATAGAGGTCCAAACAGGTTAGATGGCATATGGAATAATGGGGATAAAACCCCCAACACGAGTTTACTGTTCAACTTTAATTGCATGCACCCAGGTCGACACATGTCTTCCTGGAGCTATATGCACTCCATTTATCATTTGTTCCCTTTCCCGGAACTTAGGATAAGACATATCCCTTTAATCATATTTTGGAATAATAATAAATTATTATTATTCTCTTGGACTTAGTCCCTTAGGCTTAGCATCTCTTTCCAACCTCTCATCCCCCTCTCTGTTACCTAGATTAATGGAAGCTTAGTCCCCCATAACTCTTTATTCGTGGTCGGTCTACACGCAACAATGCTTTTTTATTACTGATATGAATAGTTACATGTAAAAAAATAGGCTCTCCGACCTAATAATACATAATCTTACCATCTTATAATTGCTCGGCTCACCAACCTACAATTTTTTTTTACAATTCATAAATACAACTGGAGCTCGTCCTTGGGGATATTACAAACACTCCAAAGAGGGAAGTCCTAGATATGGTCTATGCACTGTAGAATTTCAGACATTACTTATTGGGAAAACATTTTAAGATGTTCACATATCACTCAGCACTTAAATACCTAGTCAACAATCTAGTGTTGGGGGGGAGAATATGTCGATGGTTACTGTTGTTTCAAGAATTTGATTTTGAAGTAATAGTCAAGTCAGGAAAGTTAAATGTTGGACCTGACCACTTATCAAGGGTCACGAACGGAGAGGAACCTACAAGTTTAGAGGACAACTTTCCAGACACACAGTTATTTTCAGTTTAGATCACCGATGAATAATTTGCAGACATCATCCAGTACTTGGGTACAAGTACTGCGCCACAGGAATATAACACCATGCAGAAGAAAAACCTAGTAGTCTAGGCTGAAGATTATCAGTTGATCACATGACACTTATACAAAATGGGCATAGATAACATCTTGGGAAGATATGTGCTAAAGCATGAAAGACCAAGGATTTTAGCAGAATCTTGTTGGCATAGGGGCAGACCCAGGGTTCAAATCTTAATAATGCACCAACAAAACCTAGACTACCAGCCCTTTCAGAAACACTTGCGAAGTAGGTGACATCTCACCTGAGGTAGAAGGAGGGGGGTTACATGATGCAAGTGTATATAACCAAGCTGGGACATAGATCTGTGATAATAACACTTCGCACAGTCATCTATTAACACTTAGGATTAACATGCATTATCTCATTATCCCAATTAACATCACAAAACATACCCAAATATAGATCTAGCATAGTACCAACAAGGAAAACACTTATCCCTTAGCACTGCGAATCAGATCTAGCATCCATCAACACAAGTAATAACACTTAGCAACACAGATCTATCTACCATACATAATAATCAAAGCACTGAGAAGATTCATAACATAAATAACACAACACAAAGAAAACCAAAGACACAAGATATACATGGTTCACTCCAATGTGGGGATACATCCACCAACCGCTTCGCCTTCTTTATTATGTTCTTGAATCTTACATTCATTCACTCCCGTTCACTAAGCCAGAGTCCAACTTTACACTAGACATGAGATCTATGCATTGAGCACTAGATCCTCCTTCCAAAACTAGGTCAGGGCACAGAGCCAACCCTCTATCAAGCACAAATCCTTAACACATATACAATATGTTGTACAAAGCAACTCAAACTACTTGCACTTATCTCTCAAGACTTCTCAAAACTTCTAACTCTCTTCTACAATACATTCTTTCTTATTTATACTTTTACAAACCCTTACAATAAGGCCTAATCATGGGTAAACCCCATGGGCCAACGTCCCATATGCCCATTACAAAAACCCTAGAGGACCTCTTACTAGGTCCACATAGCCTGCAAAATAAGTGAGATCTGTGATCTCAACTCCACCTAGGTGCTCCTTCTTTGAACAATGTGTCGAAGTCCAAAAGTGGGTCAACTCTGACCAAGGTTTCCTCAAAAATTGGTCGAGGGCTAACAAAGCTCACGAGGGAATAGCAGGAGGACATTATGCAGAAAAAGGTACCGTGAAGAAGGTATTGCATGTAGGACTATGGTGGTCGACCATTCACAGAGACTCAAAAGAATATTGTTAGAGATGCGACATTTGTCAGAGGGTTGGTAAACCTAATAGAAGGGACGAGATGCCATTGCGACCACAAGTAACGTTGCAGGTATTAGACAAATGAGAAATAGAATTTGTGGGACCAATTAACTCACCATCGAGGAGGACAAGAGCAAGGTGCATTATCAACGTGACGAAATACATAACAAGATGGGCATAAGAAGAACTAGTGAAAGATTGCAGCACATAAACAACAACACACTTTCTATTTGAACAAGTAATCACTAGATTTGATTGCCCAATAATTTTGATGAACGACCAAGGAACTCACTTCATTAACAACGCTATTAAGGCTATGACTGAGGAATTTGAAGTCCATCATCAAAAGAGTAAACCATATCATCCACAAGCCAACAAAACAGTAGAAGCATTTAACAAAATCCTAGAAAACAAACTGACTAAGATATGTAATGTCAACACGGATGATTGGGACCTCAAAATACCAACAATATTGTGGGAATAAAAGACCACATGAAAGAAGTTGACATGACACATGCCCTTCAGACTAGTATATGGATAAGAAGCAGTGGTACCATTAGAATTTCTGGTACCCAGTCTGTGCATAGAAGCAATTACACACATGACAGAACGAGGCGCAGTATAGGACAGAATGAATCAATTGGTGATCATGGAGGAAGATCGGATCCTAGCAGGGTTCCACCAACAAGTTCAAAAAGCAAGGGACAAATCTTGGCATGAAAAAAATATCAAGAATAAAACTTTCAAGGAAGGAGACTTACTGTTGATGTATGACAACAAATCCATTCAGCATCCAGGACAACTCAGACTGCATTGGTTAGGACCATATGAAGTAAATACTATCACAGATGGGGGAATTGTACAATTGAAGGGATTAGGAGGCACATAACTCAAAGGGATGATCAATGGGATCCGATTGAAGCTCTACAAGGACAATCAACCACCCACAACTTGAAATCCACAACGCAGTTTGAAAAAAAACAAAACAAAAAAGAAGCAGGAGATCAAACAATACCAACAGAGGCGCAGTGCACCGAAAGGAAAATAAAAATGCACACTCGAAAATATGAGCCCGAGGATGACAAGGCCAATGGTTAGTTCAAAGAAAAAAAAAGAGGGAAAGGTGACTACAGAAAAAGAAGCGCTAAGTGACGGAGGCTAGTGGAATTGAATGCCTGAAATGATTGACGGGACACCGCATTAATTGTGCCAACTGGAGATGGTAAGGGAAAGTAATGGAAAGTATGAAGGAATCAAAGGTTTATTGAATTCATAATAAAGGTAACGTCTTCAAAAATATTCACACGATGCCCATAAAAAGCAAGGACACGGGAGAAAAAATCTTATTATGAAAATGGAGAAGGAAGAGAATGATAGAGTAGACACAATAGAGAGTAAAAGTTTCAAAGATTATGGAGGTTGCAGAGGCTACTAAGATCGATGGAATACAAGTTTTTCCACCATGGCACAACCCAAACAAGAAGAACTGAGCCAGAATACCAGAAAACCCAGAGTTAGGACCAAATCACAAACACAATCGCAGGGAAGCGAACAAAAACCATCGCAGCTTCTAGAAGTCATCAATGTGGATGAAATCCCATCACCGGATACAACACTGGGAAGCCCAACGATCGTGGTAGAATAAAACCAATAGACAACACCTATGGGCATGGACGTAGACAAGCTAGAAGAGGGGCAGGGCTGACAAAATGAGGATGCAGGCAATCAAGCTTAACCAAAAAAACTTGAAGAAGCCCCGAGAGTCATTGGGATGACTCCAAATCAAGAAGAAGTGACGGAGCCAGAGGAATCACAGACAACCATGTTGGAACACCCACAGGAGGGAGCAATGGAATATTTCACTAGCCATCCAGAACAGTATGTCAAAGAATGACCAATGGAAGCTGGAACCTCGAGTCATCCACCAACACGAAAGGAAAAGCAGATAGTACCTAGGTCACCACACAGACAACCACCTGCAACAATTGTTTTTCCGTGCATACTAGAAGGGGTACGGGTAAAAGAAGATTTGTTAGATTATGTAGAAAAACTAAATTACTTAGACCATAATGTAACGGACACAGACAAGTTCCTGGAGTTTGTGAAGAAATTATACCTACAAACTGTGGGTGTAGATCCCTTTGGGAAACCCATTCATCAACCAGTCCAGTGGGTAGTAGGAATGGAAAAAATGGGAATTTTAGGTCTGTTGGACCTACCACACTTTGGCAGAGGAAAATATGCAAATAGTTGTGTTGAGAAGTTGATGGTGGTCACACATGGTGGATATTTATGGTTGGATAAGCTCGTCTCAATAGATGTAGATCCCATTGCACATGTTATCACATATTCCTATCAAGACCTTGGGGATCTATGTTTTCTCCTGTTTCTATAATTTTTCTTGTCTTCTCCCCTTTTTGCAACCGATCATGGTTTTCCTTTCCCATCCCAACATGTATTTCTCTTTCATTTGCAGTCATCCTTCTCGATCAACTAGTCCTTCCATGTCAATATGCTCAGAAGAGATCGGCCCTGAATTCCTCCGTTTATTCTAAAGGCTGATCCCTCCTCCTTTTACCTCCATCATTGAATATTTGTCTTCCCAAGACTAAGTCTGGTTGGCCAAACCCCCATTCCCACAGTCTGTAACACTAGAAACAGTGAAATAGTGAAATCAAATCAAGCGAGCATGCAAAGACTGGCTTCAACGATGATGATCTATCATCGAGGTAGATCAATGGTCATTGGGTAAACCTGAACCGTGGAGTTGCCCAAGGTTTAGCGCTAAGGCTCATCCCTACCGGCCAAAGTCATGATTTAATTTGCGATATTCGATTCGGGCGGGGGACAGATGGCAGCCGATTGTGCTATCCCAAGGGTCGATATTTCAGGGTTTCCATTAGCAAACGCACCCATAGCTTGAAACCCTAAAGCCCAAAATTCATGAAGCACCCACGGTTTTAGCCACGGGTCATAGCCAAAGGCCATATGGCAGAGCTAAAGGGACGAGGCTAACATAATTTTTCCCCATCGCGATTTCAGCCACCGAGACTTTGAAAGGTGAAGGGTCACTCCTCCCATTGCATTGGGAATCATTGATTTGCGAAAGAGCCTCTAGGTTGGGCCCACGGTCTTAGCGCCCAATGTCGAGGTAGCAAAGCTAGAAAGTGGGGGTTAGTTGAATTTAAGCGCTTGTTGAGTGTTGAGCGATCATGTTCGTTTAATAAAAGGAGATCTGGACCGTCGATCCTTGTGGATAGGTGGCAGTCATTTGAACATGTCGCAGGATCCGGTGTCAGGGATTTCAAAAGCAAAGCAACAAGAGTTCCTAGTAGGAGAAGTCCCAAAATTCCTTTGAATATAGGCGTGGGGTCATGGCCTTGGGTTATATTAAGGGTGGAGCCAGAAGAAAAGGAGGCCAGTCTCCGAGCCTTGGAGAGCATGCACGTGGTTGTCTCTTGTGCCTATAGTCTCGGCCACTCTCTAGGGAAGAAAGCAGTTAATGAATATTGAGAAGGTGGTTGAAACCTTAGCTCAATCCATAAATGGAAGGCGTGGAAGGTCTAGAGAAGTCATCCCATGGTACCCCTGTGTGAAGGTCCCCCTGTAAGAGCCATGTTGATCTGATGTTCCCGTTAGACAAGAATAGCCTGTGCACGATAACTTGGAATTTAATGGCTCGACAACTCTCCTATTTTCAGTGGCGAGCTTCTCTAAGTATATATACTCATTTTTTATGTTTTTGTAAGGGTCGAGGGTTGAGCTAGGTTCCCGTATTGTAAAGTTTTGATGAAGCACTAGTTTCTCTGGTTATGTATCTTTATTTGAGACTTCTTGTTTAATGAAAGACAACTTATTTTCATATCTTTGTAAACAGTTGTGTTAAAACACTTGGAATTGGAGGATCCAGTCAAGGGTATTTGTGTTGTTGTGATGTATGTTTTATCATAGCAATATTATCACCAATTTTAGGCAGTTTCCTGTGTTATTTTCTCCCTCTTACACTGAGTAGTTCAGAATTAGAGGATCCAGTCGAGTTGTTACAGTAGCATTGTGAAGTAGGTTTGATCACTGTGTTGTTGTGACTGTGTCATCTTGGCACATTTCATTGTGTTGTTTTTCTTCTTCAAGTTGTTGGAAGGCCTGATTCCCATAGCAGTCTTGTCCACCACTCTCACCAGGTCTTCTCTCTGCTCATTTTAAACTCAACTTCCTGACTGAAGTTAGATCAAGACCTCACCTACTCATGCATGCCTGGCCTATTTTTCTGAGTTAAAGCGATATTCTCCTAGGTCTACGCCCATTCGACCACCCCAATTTATCATTGTGACATATAAAACTGATGGGTATCAGGCTTACCTCTGTTGCAATCTGTAGGTGACTTCTAGTGCTAACATTTCTGGCGTCATTTCTGGTGGCGAAGTTGAATATTTTCCTCGGGATTGAATGACATTGAGCCTCTGATACTGAAGGTGCATAAAGATTCAAAGACCTACAAGATTGCTACTGTGCACTTGGAGACTCCATTGTGATGACTCCATTGTGGCGAATCTACTATTTCAGTTATGGCTTCCAGAGGCAGGCACACGCGATCTACCCCGAAGCTTCCTTTAGAAACACTTGAAGTCGATCCAAAGAAACTTATCATAAATGTAAAGGCCCTGCAAGAAGGAGCTTCTACTGTTAAACCAGGTATTTTTGATGATTTTCTCCTTAGTCCTTTAGAAGCTCCTATATCTGCTTCTCCTTTTCCTATCATACCGTCTACAGGAGTTTCTCAAACTTTGAATTTTGGGAGTGTTCCTGTTGATTTTTTCCCTCCTGATCTAGGATTGGAGGGAGAAATCCTCATCACTCCTCTCTCCCTTGAGGTTGTACCATGGTTTAGACCCAGAACCTCAGTAGATTTTCCCACCTCAGGCTTTACTACCCCTCCTCTTATTGTTGCTACTACTGATGAGCGAATAGAAACCTCTGTTCCCTTAAACTTGTTAGCCTCCTCCTCAAATCCTCTGTTGTTTCCTTTTCCTCGTGCAAGCTCAGTTCCATTTTCTCCTGACCAGAATCCATATCCTCCTGGTTATCCTCCTGTTCACACTCCAATGGCAGAATATAATCCACCCAGAAACAAAATGGACGCTATAATAGCTGCCCGATATGATCCTCTCGTTTTACCTCAGCCTCTAAATTCCCTCCCTACTGGAGACTACCTGAAATACATGCCAAAGTTCACTGGAGAAGAAGACGTAACTGCAGAGGAGCACATGGCTTCCTTCTACAGTTATGCAGATAATCTAAATATTGAAAATGAAAATGTTTGTATGAGAGTCTTTGTCCAGAGCCTTGATGGTGAGGTTAGGAAATGGTTTTGGGAACTGACCCCTAGATCTATTGTTGGGATTGAAGCTCTAGATAATGCCTTCTTGAGACAGTGGGGAGATACAAAATATTTCTTGTATTACATGACAGAGTTTGGGTCCTTGAAGAGGAAGGAAGGAGAGTATGTCTCTGACTTCTCCAAAAGATTCAATAAAATGTATAATAAGATCCCTGTTGAGATCAATCCCTCAGAAGCCTCTGCCAAAATCACTTATGCTAGTGATTTTGACCCTGATTTCGACCTTCTGCTCAGATAAAGAAGGGCTCCTCCTTGGCTAACATGCAAGATGAATCCCTAGAAGTAGAATCCAATGTGTTGGCAATTAACAGGCTCAGAGGAAAATATGAAAAAGATAAGAGAAGAGGGAGGTATGAGGCCTTAACCTATGGTTCTTATATATCTTACCCTCAAGTATATGAATTGACAAAGATGGTAAAGTCTTTGTCTGCAGACATGGAGAAAATCAAAATGGAGGGGAGGCCGACATACAAAAATACTCAAAATGTTGATAACATAGGCAACTTCAAGAGGTCGGACAATAATGATCCTCAGATTATGCCAAGGAAACATAGGAACAAAGATAGAGAAGATCATAGGATTCAAACCCCTCTCCAAAATAACCTGGTTGATGATGAGAAGATCATAGGATTCAAACCCCTCTCCAAAATAACCTGGTTGATGATGAGAAGAGGGGAGAAGAAGAGATTGACCCCAAAATTCATTGTATTGGAGACACCTCCCCTTTTCCTCATTTGACTCAATCAACACACGAGGAGTCTCTCATGGACAGTCAGCTTAATGAGCTGAGCAAGGAAGACAACGATAGCAACAACCCAAACAGATACAACCTTAGATCGAAGAAGAAGGCCAGAACATCTGATATTCCTGAGCGACCCACCAGAGAAGAGAAGCCTGATAAAGATGTGGCAGAAAACAACAAAGGTAAGAGAATCCAAGTCCCCTCTTCAGTGGTCCAGATTCATGTTCCCGAAGTAAAAGAAGTCCCAAATCCCACATCCTCTTTTAATTTTGAGCATGAAATTCAGAAAATCATAATTAATGTGCTCCTTTTAGAGCTAGTCAAACATGAGGACTTCAAAAAATACCTCTCTAAGCTATTTCAGCCCGAGCCACCCTGCCATCCCACAGACTCAGTAAACCTTCAAGACGAAAATCCATAAGTCATCTTAGGTCCCATGGTAGAAGACATAGATGATTCATCCAGTCCCTTCTACACATCACTAAACATACATGACAAGGTGTTGCATAATTGTCCGATGGATTCAGGGGCTTCCCATAATCTCATGCCCAAAATTGTAATGGAAGTACTCGGGCTGGAAGTCACAAAGGCCTGCCATGATTTGTACTCTTTCGATTCGAGGAGGGTGCAGTGTCTTGGGGTTATCAAATATCTGGTTGTGACCTTGTTTCAACTGCCCATGAAGAGTGTGGTCATGGATATCATGGTAGTTAATGTTCCCCCCAAGTTTGGCATGTTGTTGTCAAGATTTTGGATAAAAAGGTTGGGTGGAACATTACAAATGGACCTCACATATGCTACCATTCTAGTTTTTGAGGGGGAACATAGAAGGTTGTACAGAGAAGCTCAATTGGCCTACAACATCAGTGATGAAGATAACCCCACTAACCATCCTATATTTTCCCTTGACACGCAATTGGGATCCATTTTATTGCATCTCACCGATGCTCTCGAGCACCCTCTAAAACTTAGAAAGAAGTCCACTAATTTTCATGAAGTTTCCTTCTACATCACCTCTGTGTGGAAAATGTTCTTTGATGGAGCCTCCTCCAAGGAAGGTGTTGGTGTTGGAATGGTTTTTATCTCACCAACTCAAATAAGTTTTTGGGGATGTCGAGTTGGTTGTAAAACAAGTCAGTAATCTTTAACAAGCCTAGCATCCGAGGCTCAGATATTATAGAAATGAATTGTGGGATTTAATAGACATCTTTTTCCCGACTTTCAACATTTTGTTCATTCCTAGAGAAGAGAATGCAGTGGCTTACTCTTTGGTTGTTTTAGCAAGTAATTTCAAAGTTCCCCTGCCACCAAAGCTCAGGTATGATATAGAAGTAAAATACAGACCCTCTATACCTAACAATGTCAAGCACTGGAAGGTATTTGAGGATGATCTTGAGATCAAAATATTCCTGGAAGTTGTTGATGAATTTTCTGCATTACATATAGACCAGGATCATGATTCTGAGAGTAACACACATGATGATGTATTTTTAGAAAAGATTGTTAATTATCACATTGTGCAGTTACCAAGCAATCACATTCCAAAGGGACTAGTCCCTTTGGAGAGGATCTTTGACAATAATGATGTGGCAGTAAAATCTAGGAAGTTAGTTAATGAGGCGGATATATTTGAATGCAACATCAGTATAGAGGAGGATCCTAAGAATGTCAAGATATCAAGTAGTTTGTCCAAGGAGAAGAGGGTCGAGTATGTTGATATTTTAAAGCAGTTCGCTGATGTGTTCGCCTAGACCTACGAAGATATCATAACATATGACACAGTTGTCATAGAGCATAAGATCCCACTGAAAGAAGAGGCCAAACCATTTAGGAAGAAATTAAGACAGATTAATCCTATGTTGTTTCCTATCATGGAGAGAGAGGTGAAGAAGTTGTTGGATGCTCATATCATTGTTCCTTTGGGGTATTTAGAGTGGGTGGCCAACTTGGTTTCGTTGAGAAAGAAGAGTGGAGAAATCAGTCTTAGTTTCGATTTCAGAAACCTGAATAGAATCTCAAAGAAATAAAATTACCCTTTGCCGAAAATGGAACATATTCTACAAAGGGTAACTGGCACATCGAGGATTTCCATGATTGATGATTTTTCTGGTTATAACCAAATTTTCATCTTAATTGAAGATAGAGAAAAGACAACCTTCACCACTCCTTGGGGCACATTCATGTATGCCAAAATGACCTTTGGGTTAATGAACGTAGGAGTGACCTTTCAGCGAGCCATGGACATAGCCTTCATTGGAGAAAGGGACAAATTTGTGGTCATCTATTTGGATGACATCACAGTCTTCTCCAAATCAGATAGAGAGCACTGTTGTCATCTGAGACGGGTTTTCTTAAAATGCAAAAGGTTTGATCTCTCCTTATATCCCAAGAAATCACTGTTTTCCATGAAGGAAGGGAAATTATTGGGGCATATAGTATCAATTGAGGGGGTCAGGATTGATCCCAGCAGATTTGAGGCAATCCAAACAATGTCACTCCCGAGATCCAGGAAAGAAATCCAATCTTTCCTAGGGAAAATTAATTTTTTGAGGAGATTTGTTTCTAACTTTGTTGAGATGGTAAAACTTATAACAACCATGTTGAGAAAGGAAAATGAGGTTAAATGGACTTCTGAGTCCAGATAATATTTTGAACAAATTAAGAAGGCCTTGACCGAAGCACCTGTGCTTATTAGTCCTGATTACTTAAAGGATTTTCTGATTTTCTTCTTTGCTTCATCTGACACAGTGGCAGTTGTTTTACTACAAAAGAATGCATAAGGGATGGAGAAACCCGTTTCATTTTTCAACAGAGCATTTATAGATGCAGAGGTCAAATATGAAATCATGGAGAAGCAAGCCTATGCATTGGTGAAGGCCCTTAAAGCTTTCAGAGTCTATGTTTTGCATTCAAAAATCATTTCATACATCCCTTCAACTTCTATGAAGGACATTCTCATTCAGCCTAACATAGATAGGAGAAGGAGCAAGTGGATAGCCAAAATCCTCGAGTTTGATCTTGAAATAAAACCCACCAGACTAATTAAAGGCCAAGGTTTATCCAAGATGTTTGTTGAGTCTAATTTTAAAGCGTTGGGGGTTAACTTCATCAACAATTTCTCAAAAATTTAGCAGGATGAGTTGTCTGATGGAAGATCTCAAGACAATCCTCCATTGGCAGGATGCACCTGGTATAAAGATGTTATATATTTCTTGTAGGAGTTAAGGCCCCCTGATGGCATGGGAAAAAGCAAGGAAAGAGATTTAAAGCTCTAAGCAATCAGGTATTGCCTCATTGACCAGGTCTTGTATTGGAAAGACCCTCTAGGAGTTCTTCTGAGATGTCTAGAACCACATGAGGCCCAAAAGATTACGTTTGAGTTTCATGACAGCTTATGTGGGGGACACCATTTCTAGATGACCACAACCTACAAAATTCTTAGGGCCAAGTACTACTATCCCACTTTATTCACTAAGGTCTGCAGAAAGATCAGAGCCTGTATCAAATGTCAAAAATTCTTAGGAAAGAAACAACTCAAGTCCCTACCTCTAAATCCTGTGGTAGCTTCATGACCCTTTTAGCAGTGGGGCCTAGACTTTATTGGGGAGATTCATCCTCCTTCAAGTGGTCAGCACAGGTGGATCCTAACTTCCACAGACTATTTCACCAAATGGATAGAAGTTATCCCCACAAGGAATGCTTCTCACAAGGTAAGCATAATCTTCCTAGAGGATATCATAGCGAGGTTTGGTTGTCCCAGTAGAATTATCACAGATAATGCAGCCTCCTTCAAGTTTGAGCCTTTGGTCAAGTTCTGTGAGTAGTTTGGGATTTCATTAGTTCACTCCACTCCTTATCATCCCCAAGGTAATGGACTGGCAGAGTTCTCTAACAAAAGTATGATCAAGCTCATTAAAGGACTACTAGAAGACAATAAGACGGCATGGGATTCAAAGATTAAATTCTCTCTGTGGGATGATCAAGTGATAACAAAAAGGTCCCTAGGCATCTCCCCTTTCCATCTTCTTTATGGGACATAAGTTTTTTTTCCTTCTCAGCTGGATCTACCTATAGAAAAATTCTTTCAAGATTATCAAGGAGAGCCTGATGATATGATCAGAAGGATCCATCAATTGGTGGAAGTGTAGTAGACCAGAGAGTAGGTGATGGATAGAGCTCATAACTATCAACAAAGGATCAAACAAGCCTTTGACAGAAAGGCGAGAAAAGAAGATTTCCAGCTGGAAGATCTAGTGCTTAAATGGGATGCACCTAGACAAGACATAGGAAAGCATGACAAGTTTGAAGCCCTTTGGATTGGGCCCTTCAAAATATCTGAAGTGTTTTTAAATAATACTTACAGGTTGCAGGAATTGGAGGGAGAGGAGGTTTTTAATGGCCCTTTGAATGGGCATTTCCTGAAGAAGTGTTTTATTTGAACCACGAGTGGATCCCCTGTGTTTGTAAATATTGTCTTCTTGCTTTGTTTTTCAGTTTTAATAAAGACTCCACAACCCAATAGTAAGGCACTGGAGTTGCGCATTCTTGGCAGATCATAGGGAGCCTGCCATCCCCCACGGAGCCTAATGTTATCACATATTCCTATCAAGACCTTGGGGATATATGCTTTCTCCTGTGTCTGTAATTTTTCTTTTCTTCTCCCCTTCTGTTGACTGATTGTGGTTTTCCTTTCCCAACCCAACATGTCTTTCTCTTTCATTTGCAGTCATCCTTATCGATTGACTAGTCCTTCCCTGTCAATATCCCTGGAAGAGATCAGCCCTAGATTCCTCTGTTTCTTCTGAAGGTCAATCCCTCCTCCTTTGACCTCCATCATTGAATTTTTTCCTTCCCAAGCCTAAGTCTGGTCGTCCAAACCCCCATTCCCACAGTCTGTAACACTAGAAATAGTCAAATAGCAAAATCAAATCAAGCGAGCAGGAAAAGAATGGATTAAACGACGATGATCTATCATTGAGGAAGATCGACAGTCATCGCGTAAACTTGAGCCATGGAGTTGCCCAAGTTTTTGTGTCAAGGCTTGTCCCTACCAGCCAAAGTCATGATTTAATTTGCACCATCCTATCTGGGAGGGGGATAGATGGCAGTTGATTGTGCTATCCTGTTGGCAAATGTTTAATAGGTAGCTGTTGGCGTTCGGAAGTCACTCCTGGATTGCTAGCAGGAGCAGAGCCCGAAGCCCATCAGAATTAATGTCACGGTTTGATTAAAAGGGTGATCAAACGGAGGGAAACTC
>SNQJ01S0152611.1:0-22892 GCA_010110895.2 Picea sitchensis | reverse complement strand
TTTTTATACTTGAAATGAACAACATAAATAGACATAAACAACCATCATAATAAACACATAACAAAACAAAATGATAAAGGAGTTCACCCCTCTCTTGGGCTACATCTCCTGGTCCAACTTCCAATGGATCATTTTCATTATATGCTCAAAGTGTTCAAATAATTTCTTTACAATTCTCAGAATGAAAAATAGATGGCTCCAATGGCTCCATAATGTCCAAAAAGCCCTAGTTGGGCTCTTCCTGCACCTGGTTTGGCCAAAAATTGAAGAAAATACACTTCCTGGATGTTTTCTCCAATAACTTGTTGTCTCTGCTCGCCAAAATGCATGTACTGTCTCACTAATCCAGCCTCTATGTGTGTTTGTGCCAGAACTTATCACCACATTCCATTCTGGAAAACGGGTGGATTTGTCACACAGTTAACGCAATTGGAGCCTTGTCTTCGGAAGTTATGGTCACATGGAGGTCGTGCGTCCAACGTGGCCGAGGGTCGGTGATAAAATCCCACACCTGTCGGTTAGGACTGTTGGTTCCCCATGGTAATGGTTGTATGGCTTATGTATTATGTTTTGTGACCAGTGATGGGGCTAAGCCTCGACCCTTTTCCCTCTATAATGAACCCATATGAAAACTTAAATAATTTTAATGCCACCATAGGTTAAGAACTACCTGGTAGGCGGGCTGGTGGCCCGACCTATGAAAAGTATTTACCATGCTTGGAGGTCGTGAGTTCGACCCCCACAGAGCTAAACCAAAATTTTTCCAAACATAGGGGGTGCCACGTGGAGGCCCCTAGATAGGCCATGTGGCACCCTTTCATTTGGCCCTGTAGACTGACACATGTTAGTCCAGTATTGTTCCATTTCATACACATGTCCAGTCACCATGCCACATCACCACTTACCCATTCACTCTGCCACATCAGTTGTACGGTCATACAGACTGTACGATCAACTGTCACATGGCCTATACGGATTGTACGAACTCTACAGTCAACATTTTTTCTTGTTTGTAAAAAAAGACTGAACATGATATCTCCCTCATACAAACTCTATTTGAGAACGTTTAAGTTGCATTGGGATCGTGAGGACAATATATACACAATGAATCTGTTTTTGAACAATTTCAAACACTTTTATTTTTGAGCATCTTTTGATCCCTTGGATTGGTTTTTCTTGGAGATTATTGTAATAGAGATCTACTCTCCTGGAGGTTGCCCCCTCGAAGAGGGAAGTGAACATTTCTATCTTTAATAAAGGTTCTCTTTCTAGTGTTACTTTAGTATTATTCTAATATTGTTCCTAATATATCATTGTTGTTCTTCCATTGCTTGCTAAATATTTTTGTTCTGCATATTATATTATATTTGGAATATTGCAAGTGGTATCAGAGCTCTTTCCAAGGAAATACTTATGGGGTAATTTTTTTTCAGGGTATAGACATATTTCAACATATTTAAGCTACAAATATCTATCATTCCACACATAAACCCACGGTCAGGGAATCATACACGTAGGAACTACAAGTGGTACTTAAGTGCACATATGTTGGCCACCCTCGTTATCCCTGTTGGTATCCCTTTGAGTGGTAGCACATTAAACAACAGCTGTATACAGATCATCCTAGGCATTCTAAATCCCTTCATAGATAAATTGATCACCCTCCTGACTACTATAGTGTCACCAAGAACAACCCTCATGAAGATACTCTCTAGTACCTAGGTAGTCGGGTAGTATGTATAAGGGTATGGTCTAGCCTCCTTGGTTGGTTCCATGAGATATTGTCTTGAGTACTAATGTTGGACCCCACATGTATATTAGATAGATATAGCACAAGGAAAACCCTTTTCTGTAGAACCCTTGACTAACCTAACCCTTGGGAGAAAAAAATAAACAGAACAAACCAGATCTATTGTCGTGAAACTGTGTCTCTTGCATTCTCGTTACAAAATTCCTACAAATTTCTTCCTGTTAAGCATTTGGCCATTTATTCACTATAGTATTATTCATCTCGGAGTATAACTCCATAGGAGTTAAAAAAAAGTTTTGGGGCCTTTCAACACCTTTATTTGTAACCTAATCCATTTCTCTTCATTTTGATCATAGTGGTACCCTTAACTTTTAATCCTTTTTTTCTCTACAGTCCCACCCCTTTTCAAGAGACCCTTATTTGAAAACTATCGCATTGGATTCCTCTTTTTTCCCTGACCACCCTAGTACCTATCAAATTTTGTGACCCGAATTTACATCCCAACACCTCACTCTCTACCCAATCCTCCACCATTCCTACTATCCACTCCCAGATCCATGACACCTGGACTCTAAGACAACATCCCTAGAGGAAGACATTAAAACCATCAACGCATTCTAGGATTCAATATCCCAACAACCAACAAAGGTGTTTCAATACCTCAAGGGTAAGCATGTTGAGCACATTCTAGCTGACCCACATTATTCCTATCATGAACATACTTAGTCATCCCACTCCCCTTGGGATTCCACACACTCTTTGGATAAGGTGCCCAAAATTGACATGCATAAATTTTGATGGTTCTAACCCAACAGGATGGGTGTCTCAAATGGAACAATACTTCATCCTCCATGATAGTCAAGATGATGAGACCAAACTCCATGTTTGGGTTCTATACCTAGATCAAGAATGGTGGCAATGATGAAAGTGTCATAAGAAGTGTTATCCTGGATTCCCTACTTGGAACATGTCCACCAAAGCAGTTTGTGATCGTTTTTATTGTAAATCTCATTTTTTGGGCAAGCTCGCAAAGTTGCACCAAATTGGATCAGTACCATACTTCATCACAACATTTTAACAACTGGCTATGATAACTGAGGGCTTATCTTATGAATTTTACCTTGAATGTTTTTTCATTGGCTAAAAGGAAGCTATCAGGGATCATGTGAGTATGCATCATCCTACTACTTGGTTGTAGGCATGTCAATTATCCGGGGAAGCAGATACCATCCTCTAGGAACCATCCTTGAAGGCTCCATTTTCCAATCATTCTCACCTAGGTGCCACCCTGGCTCCAACCCAAACCTTGAAGGTCCAAAAGGTCTCTCCAACCAAAATGGCAGAACGACGCAAGTAGAGACTTTGATACTATTGTGATGAAAAGTATGCACCAAGACATAAATGTAGAGAACAAAAATTCTTCCATATTGATGCATCAACTTCCTCCCCCTATGAAGACATCCCCTCATATGAAGCTCCAGAATGAGAGGAGGCTTCATCCAACGATCATGTTGAAGATCTAGTTGTCACTCCTGTGGACTCATTGGAACCAGTCATATCACTTCATGCACTCTCAGGTATCTCGCTCTCGCAGACATTGAAGATCAAAGGATACATAAAACATAGGTTTATTGTGGTATTGATTGATAGTGGTAACACCCATAATTTTATTCATCGAAGGCTTGTTGATGAGCTCAATTTCTTTGTCTTCCCTATTTTTGATTTTCAAATTCTCATTGCTAATGGGGGTACTATGAAGTGTGGGGGATACTGTGAAAATTTCAAACTCCAAATGGGTGATTATCATTTGAAAACCCACATTTTATCTATTTCCATGGGTGGTTGTGATATTGTATTGGGTGTGGAATGGATTCACACTTTGGGACAAATCACAATGGATTATCAAGAATTATATATGATCTTTCACCATGAGGCTCATTCCTATACCCTTCTAGGTTTCCAAGAAGGCTCTCCTGAAATCATCAGCTCTCACAAGATGGAAAAATTGTTGAAGAAAGGATACCATGGTGTGATTCCTCATTTTAATGCCATTCAGGTCACTGGATAGGCCTTGCATATAGTTTCGCCTAGCCTGCAACTTATTTTGGACAAGTACCCAAAGGTATTTAAGGTACCCACTACCTTACCTCCGTCCAGAGGTGAGCATGATCATAGCATCCCCCTCCTTCTGGATAGTCAAACCCCCAATTTAAGACCCTGCAGATATGAATTTGCTAAAAAAAATGAAATAGAAAATATGGTACAAGAATTACTCGAGGTAGGTGTAATTCACCATAGTAAAAACCCATATTCTTCACCAGTAGTGATGGTCCTAAATGTTAGCACTCCGTAATTTCCCTTGGCTGTGGGAGGGAAACCACATAGGTAACCAAAAACCACTTTAGGTTGTATTCTGACCTATACAACTAGAGAGGGCACTCTCAAATATGTAAATACTGAAAAATACTGAAAAAATATTTAGCAAAGGTCATATGTTTCAATAGAAAAGGTTTTTTCTTTTCTTTAAAAGGGTTGGTAATACAAGCAAGAGAAGGAAACATTTGGGAAATGAATTCAAAGCCTGAACTAAAAAATATTGAATCAATAGTTGGTGGTGTACTCTTAGAAGGAAAAGGAAAAGTAAGAATTGTTCTTCAGCAAATTAACAATATTTGGATGGCATCATAAAAGAGAAAAGGATATCCCATTACACTAAGAGCACCTAACAAAGGGTGAGTTCATATTGTAACTTTAGAAGAAAAACAAAAAGGAGATAGATTACCATGGATAGAGAACCAAATACAAATGAATTATGAACATGATATCCTTAACACATAAACACGTATTTAATGCATGAATGGAGCATCAGATAAAGATGAATTTCAAGCATATACTCTTAGTCAAATACTGGAAAAGAATAAATATTAATAGAAATGAGAATTACAAAGGAAAATACATACTTAGAACATCACCGTGATGAATCTCTCTTTCATGAAAGAACTGTACTTCTGCATTAACTCATAAAATATTAAGGAAACGTATACACAATACAATATATTTCTTCTCCAGCTGAAGTTCGAACCCCCCCTTCCCCCCTCTTCGATTACAAATGATGAAATATTAGTAAATACTATAAGCAAAATGTTGCTTGTTTTTTTGTAAAACAAATCTAAAATTAAATTAAATTTGAAATAAGCTGCAAGGTGTGTCAACTGTTGAAAGTTGTTGGAGTTTATTGTCAGTTGATTATGCACTTGCTCTTTGAATTCTGGAAATAAATTGCTATTGCCCCTCAACTGCTACCCTGAAATTTGGAAAGTTTGTTTCTTTCTGTTGACTAAAACAAGGGTTTGTGATCTAGGCATATCGCTTTAAAATTTGATCCAATTGTCTCGAATACTCATGTTCTAGGAGTGCTCAATATTATCCTTCAAATGATGACTAATATCCACCTTGCAAAAGTTATTCCACTTGTTGATTTTAATATCTCAAATGTGTCTTAAAAATAGAGAATCCGATCCTTGAATGTTGGCGTAGAAAACTGAACTTGGAGTTGATTTCCATCTCATCAAAATCAATTTGTTGATTTTGTGCTCGGGAATCATGGAATTATTGTTGGGTTCATGGTTATTTGACTTCTTTTCTGCAACAATATTTTCATAAGTGACAACCTAATCGCCATTTTGAATCATTGACAAACCTTGGCTTCACCATTAATTTCTCCAAAAGTCTATAAATGTGGAAACATCCTCCATATGTAGTTAAGACAACCTTATTCACAAAAAGTAATTTTGTATTCCACAGTCTGTGGTGCAATCAACAACATGGAGAACCCAAGACTATCTTTGACACCTAATTTTGTTGCAAATGATTTCACAACACCCTTACTTCGGAATAAAAACTTGAAAGTCAGTTTTCACAACAATGGATTATTCAACCATATTTCAATAAAAGAGAGACAATGGCCTATGGATATCTCTTCAAAGTGTACATTCACTCTTAACACCATATCCTTCAGCTAGAAATTTCAATGTGTGAATAACATCCATTTTCATTCCTGTAGTGTCCACATTGGATTGACGTGTGTGATCTTCTTCATGAAAATTGTTCCCGTTATCAAATTCCATTTCTGCATCAGTTGAATACAGATTTAGAAAATTCTCAAACAACCATTCACAAGAACAAAAATAAAGCGTTTTTGCTTACAACAATTGGGCATTAATTGCGCTTTGTAGTGCTCCATGTTTATTCACAAAGATAGGATTATGGCAAGAATAGATTTGAATTCAAACTTGAAATTCAGCTATGCTATGAAGGTCCTCATGAATTAACACAACCATAGGATTAACCAGATGAAAAACCAAAACCATTTGGAGTGATGCGTTGGCACACTTTGGAATTTTTTCAGCCAGAAATGGTGAAAGATTCAAGGTGATCCCCTAATTTGAAAATAAATCATTGTTGGGAATAATCAATTCCTGACATTGAGCGTAGTTGATACCTTTGAGAAATTGTTTTCAAAATGTGAGAAATCAAACAAAAAGATGTGTAAATCGTATATTCTGGAAAACCTCGTATAATGGGAACTGCTTCTTTCCTGGAATTTTGACATCTAGGTTATTTGATTAATTTCATCAAACCACATATTGAGTGTTAACCCTTAGAAAATAACACTAATACTTAGTGTTATCTTGACATTGTTGGAACTTGTGTATTTTTGATGCAAGAGCATCTCTCCATGTCAACCAACCAGCCAACCAACCACGTCAGCGAATTCGAATCGCGTGATGAAGAGAGGCTCAGTCCTCGTTTGAAATGTGAATTCAATGTAATTAAATGCTTAAGATGGTGAGCCGTGAAGCCGTGCCTTTGTGCAGGCTATAGATAAGATAGGCCTTTAATGTTTGTAAGGTTGAGATCTAGATCTGGATAAAGGACTAGACAACCCATTCAATGTAATTGAATAGGGTAGGTAGATTGGAGGGAAGAGCTCGAAGAGCCTCCTCATGTAAAAGATGAATTGTATCTCTTAGAGTAGTTAGTTGGAGTGAGAAGTCAGAGGGTGTGTGAAGTCAGGAGAAGAGAAGAATATGCGAGTAGAGAGCAGAAGAAGGATCTGAGACCTTGTTACAGGCCATGCTCAGGAACACCTTGTACAAATAGGCATTTGCCATTTAATATAAACAGAAGAAGTTTTTCCTGCATGTGTTTCTGTGTTATGTGGATGTCTGTGAGTGTTCTTATATGCTGTAGATGTATACTCTAGGGTTGCATTTGTAGGAGTGTGTGTGATTTCAGGTGAAGTTATTTGAGGCTTCATACCAGGAGGGTGTGACAGAACGATGTGGGTTCTGATAGTCATGCACAGAGGTTGCACTTCTGAATTCTGTGGGTTGAGACAAAGACGTGATGTGGCACAAGAACTGAAATCAATGACTCAGTGAAGACCTCAAGGTTGCTGAATACCTTGGAGGAAAGGCTGTGTATGAGAGACACAGTTGCAGACAGAAACTCTGTTGTGAGTTTTGTAGAGCTCTTCCAAGTGGGCATTGAGCACAGGCACAGGGTGCTGAAGAAGAACTCTGCTGTGAGTTCAAACAGAAGAAACATAATCACTGAGGATTCTGAGAGCTCTGCCAGGTGGGCATTGAGCGGGTGTATAGGTGCACAGGAGACAAGACTGTTGAATGTTCTATGAAAAGATACTTTGCCAGGTCGGCATTGAGACATTGTGCAGACAAGAACAAAAGAGAAGAGAACTCTTTGAGTTCTGTATTGTGAAGGAAGAGTCCGTTGAGGGATCTTCACAGGGTTGCCGAACACCCTGCAGACTCAGCAAGAGGTTGCTTGATGTGAAGGATAGCGAGGAGGGAATTATATTCTCCATCTGTGGGAGAAAGAAGAAGGATTTATTTCCTTAGAGAACTGAGTGTTTGAGAAGCTTAGGAGGGATAACACTTTGTGTGCGTGAAGACTCTGCAGAGGCGCAGAAGTCAAAGAGTCCCTTGGGGATTCAGGGATAAGCTCGGGAGGAGTAGTGCTTTCAATGCACAGAGCTATAGCTACAAGGAACGAAGAGGTCGAAGAACTCTTTGGAGAGTTCAGAGTTCTCCAAGATCAGGAGGAACAACGTCGTGGAGAATGCAGGTGAGGCTTAAGGCCAAGATCTCGCAGGAGGAACCATAACAAAGGTCGAGGCCTTTGAGAACTGGAAATTCTTCCAAGTTTCGAAAGAAAGTGCAGAAGCTCAGGAGGGAGCACAACAACCATTGGATCAGCCGATAGAGTCTGGACCGTCGGATTTCCCATGTCCAGGAGAGAGCAGGAGGAGTGCACAAGAACAACGGATCTGGTCCATCAGATCTTGAGTGGAGGACCCAACAGTTGTTAGATATGTTGAGAATGGAATGAAGGATTAGCCTTTGTGGAAAGCCGAGGTGAAAGTCTCGACGAGAGAGGCTAATCGGGATATCGACAATCGGGATATTGGAAATCCCGTGGACAGGAGATCGAGTAAGTTCACAGTGAAAACCATGATACAAATCTGAGCCGTCCATCTGTCGGGACGGGTGGAAAAATTTGAGGGCCATCGGCATATCGAGAGTCTTGAGGACAGGAGATCGGAGATTTCCATGGTAAAAGTCCTGGGAAATATCTGAGTCGCCCATTTGTGGAGACACGTGGTGGAGATCGAGAAACCCGTCAGTATATCGACTATCGGGGTTTTGAGTTGATAGAGAATTTCTGTCATCGGGGTATCATAAACTCTGAAATAGTGAGATTGGATCAGGTCCATCCATCAGTTGGGGACACGTGGCAGAGATCCAGATTATCGGGGGAATTCTCGATAGAAAGCCAAATCGGTGCATCGGAGTTTGACATTTCGCGAGTTTAGAGGACAAGACTTTTGAAGCATCAGAAGTTGCGAAATCACGAGAAGTGATCAGGACCGTCCATCATAGGGGGACGCGTGGCAGTGATTGAGGCCTTCGAAAAAAGTCCCGAAAGGAAAAGTCGTCAATCGAGAAATCGCGATTCGGGATATCGGGAATCCCATGGACATGAGGTTTATGCATTTTGAAATTGCGATGTCTGAAACCCTGATAGAAAGAAGGGAATAAGGCTGCGGTCTTATGAGAAGTGGTCATGTGGACCAGAGCCTATCCAGGAGGGGCTAAGGCGGGAAAAACCATTTTGACATTTCAGAGATTCGGTGATTGGGAGATCATGGGGATAGAGGTTCGTGACATCGAGGATCGTGAAACCCTGAAACCCAAAATTAAGATCGGGGAAGTTCACGGTTGAGTGCAGAAGACCGTGGGGAAAATTAAGGACCTGTGGATCGAGTTTTTAGTAGAGATTCCACTGTGGAATCGGAAGAGCCGCTTCGGCTCGAGGAAGAAATTGAGCGATCCTTAAGACTGGGAGGTCAGCGCAGAGGCCTTTGCTGAGGCAGAGGGTGAGGTCTGCGTCAAAGTGGTATCAGAGCTTGATTCTTGTCTGTATATTGTAGGCGAGGGAGGCATAAGAGGTGAAGAGAACTATGATACATGTCAAGTGGTATCAGAGCTAGAACTCTGTTTGTATATTTGAAGCAGAGGGAGAAGGCAAGGGAAGCCAGAGGAGGAAAGCACTCTAATACACACATCAAGTGGTATCAGAGCGGGAACTTCCCTTGTATATTTCAAGTGAAGCGAGAAGGTAAAAGAAGACAGAGTACTGAGGCTCTGTGGCAATTTTTTGCAGGTAGGCAACAATCAAGAAGACACCCAGGAGGACTGTAGGAGAGGTTGAAGCACTTAGATTTGCAGAGTGACAGCAGCAGGTTTGCTAGGAGAGCAGACAGGGACAAAAACATGGCTACTGAAGGCCATAGGTATGCTGGAAGGAAAAACTTAGAGCTATGGAGCCAAAAAGATATATATGAAGAGCTCACTGATATAAAGAAAGAAATAGAAAATCTTGCATTGCGGATGCAGAAGAAAGCAAAGCCGAGATGGGTGTATGAATGGCCCATGAAGAAGGCAAAAGAAAAATGTCCAGTCAAGGAGTTGGTGGTCAGAAGACAACGAAGGCTGTTAAAAGGGTGGTTGAGGTATGTTGAAAACCTCAATGGACCAGAAAAAGAAATGGTTCAGATGTGTGAGCCAGAGACTGGGAGAGGTCTCAATGATGAAGAGAATGAATTGGGATTGGTTGAAGATCTCAAGAACTGCCAGGAGGGCAGAGTAGAAATTCCAAATTTCCAGGTGGACAAAGAGCTGAGATCACTGCGGGATCTCACAGACTATCAGGAGGACAACCAAGGAATTTCACATTGCCAGGTGGGCAATGATATGAGGTCATTGCGGGATCTCGAAGACTGCGAAGAGGGTAGTGGGAGAATCTCAAATCGCCAGGTGGGTAGAGATGAGAATACGAGACTGTCTGAAAGTCTCATGGACTCGGAGGTGAGTTCAATTCAGCGAGGAGTGCTGATGAAGATGGGATCAGTTGATCTCATAATCTGCCAGGAGAGCAGTGAATAGATCCCATATTTCCAAGTGGGCAGGGATGAGAAGATGAGACTATCGGAGGGTCTCATAAATTTAGAGATGGATTTAGATCAGGAGATGCAGCTGACTAAGGAGGAAGATCAGGATAATATTCTGATGATTGGGGGAATTGAAGTATTCCTACCACTTATCCCAGAGGAGGCAGAAGTCTATATTGCAAATGCAACAACAACAGAAGAACAGTCAGCTGTGACTGTCAGGAAAGAAGAATTGGAGTAGACTTTGGAAGCTGCCCAAGCAGACGAAGAAGAAAATGATCATTCTGAGGAATGGCTCAACATATTTAGCCAGGAAGCTATAGCACTGAAGCTGACAATAGAAGAAGCAGAAGATAATGATGAGCATTCTGAGGAATGGCTCAATATTTTCAGCTAGGAGACTGAAAAGACTGCAACCTGGGAGTTTGCAGTAGTAGAAGAAGAAGAAGTAGACAACATTTACTTTGCTGATCTGTGGGAACAAATTGAAGCCATGGAGAGAAGGGTAATAGTGCAAGGCATGCACATCCAACAGGTAAAGTTGGAAACTAATGAAGAAGGCATGGGAGATCACAGTGATTTTCCCATGAGCCAAAAATTTTTGCAGCTGAGGAGACTGCATGAACAGGGCCAACCATTAAAATAGATGGATGAAGTGATCAACATGATCAGAGAACTGATGTTTCAGTCAGCAGAAACTGCTAGCAAGGAGAGGTTGAGCAGAAGGAAGGAAGAAGCAGCAGCAACAATAGCGCAGAAGCAGCAACAACAGGGAGATGGAGCGGATGAACAGCTCCAGAGGATGATTTGGGATCCAGGAGGATTTCAACCTCAGAGATGGGAATCTCATGAGCAGGAGCTCATGAATTTTGCAGCTGAGGAGTATTATGCAGGAGCATCTCTCCACGTCAACCAACCAGCCAGCCAGCCACGTCAGCGAATTCGAATCGCGTGATGAAGAGAGGCTCATTCCTCATTTGAAATCTGAATTCAATGTAATTAAATGATTAAGCTGGTGAGCTGTGAAGCCATTCCTTTTTGCAGGTTGTAGATAAGATAGGCCTTTAATGTTTGTAAGGCTGAGATCTAGATCCGGATAGCGGACTAGACAACCCATTCAATGTAATTGAATATGGTAGGTAGATTGGAGGGAAGAGCTCGAAGAGCCTCCTCATGTAAAAGATGAATTGTATCTCTTAGAGTAGTTAGTTGGAGTGAGAAGTCAGAGGGTGTGTGAAGTTGGGAGAAGAGGAGAATCTGTGAGTAGAGAGCAGAAGAAGGAGCCGAGACCTTGTTACAGGCCGTGCTAAGGAACACCTTGTACAAACATGCATTTTCCATTTAATATAAACAGAAGCAGTTTTTCCTGCATGTGTTTCTGTGTTATGTGGATGTCTGTGAGTGTTATTATATGCTGTAGATGTATACTGTAGGGTTGCATTTGCAGGAGTGTGTGTGATTTCAGGTGAAGGTCTTTGAGGCTTCATACCAGGAGGGTGTGACAGAACGTTGCGGGTTCTAATAGCCATGCACAAAGGTTGTACTTTTGAATTCTGCAGGTTCAGACAAAGACGTGCTGCGGCACAAGAACCGAAATCAATGACTCAGTGAAGACCTCAAGGTTGTTTAATACCTTGGAGGAAAGGATGTGTATGAGAGACACAGTTGTAGACATAAACTATGCTGTGAGTTCTGTAGAGCTCTACCAAGTGGGCATTGAGCACAGGCACAGGGTGTTGAAGAAGAACTCTGCTGTGAGTTCAAACAGAATAAATAGAATCACTGAGGATTCTGAGAGCTCTGCCAGGTGGGCATTGAGTGGGTGTATAGGTGCACAGGAGATAGGATTGTTGAACGTTCTGTGAAAAGATACTTTGCCAGGTGGGCATTGAGACATTGTGCAGACAGGCACAAAAGAGAAGAGAACTCTTTGAGTTCTGTATTGTGAAGGAAGATTCCACTGAGGGATCTTCACAGGGTTGCTGAACATTCTGTAGACTCAGCAAGAGGTTTCTTGATGTGAAGGATAGCTAGGAGGGCATTATATTCTCCATCTGCGGGAGAAAGAAGAAGGATTTATTTCCTTAGAGAACTGAGTGTTTGAGAAGCTCAGGAGGGATAACACTTTGTGTGCGTGAAGACTCTGCAGAGGCGCAGAAGTCAAAGAGTCCCTTGGGGATTTAGGGATAAGCTCGGGAGGAGTAGTTCTTTCAGCGCACGGAGCTATAGCTGCAAGGAACGTAGAGGTCGAAGAACTCTTTGGAGAGTTCAGAGTTCTCCAAGCTCAGGAGGAACGACATCGTGAAGAATGCAGGAGAGGCTTAAAGCCGAGAGCTCTCAGGAGGAACCATAACAAAGATCGAGGCCTTTGAGAACTGGAAATTATTCCAAGTTCCGAAAGAAAGTGCAGAAGCTCAGGAGGGAGCACAACAACCGTTGGATCAACTGATAGAGTCTAGACCGTCGGATTTCCCACGTCCAGGAGAGAGCAGGAGGAGCGCACAAGAATGACGGATCTGGTCCATCAGATCTTGAGTGGAGGACCCAACAGCCATTAGATCTGTCAAGAATGGCATGAAGGATAATCCTTCGTGGAAAGCCAATGTGAAATTCTCGACGAGAGCAACTAATCGAGATATCGACAATCGGGATATCGGAAATCCTGTGGACAGGAGATCGGGTAAGTTCACAGTGAAAACCCTGATACAAATCTGAGTCGTTCATCTGTCAAGATGGGTGGCAGAAGTTGAGGGCCATCGACATATCGGGAGTCTTGAGGACAAGAGATCGGGGATTTCCATGGTAAAAGTCCTGGGAAATATCTGAGCCATCCGTTTGTGGAAACATGTGGCGGAGATCGAGCGACCCGTCGGTATATCGGCTATCAGGATTTTGAGTTGACAGATAATTTCTGTCATCGGGGTATCAGAAACTCTGAAACAACGGAATTGGATCAGGGTCGTCCATCAGTTGGGGACACATGGCAGAGATCCAGATTATCGGGGGAAGTCCCGATAGAAATCCAAATCAGCGCATCGGAGTTCGACATTTCGCGAGTCCAGAGGACAAGACTTCTGGAGCATCAGAAGTCGCGAAATCGTGAGAAGCGATCAGGATAGTCCATCATAGGGGGACGTGTGGCAGTGATCGAGGCATTCAGAAAAAGTCCTGAAAGGAAAAGTTTTCAATCGGGAAATCGCGAGTCGGGATATCGGGAATCCTGTGGACACGAGGTTTATGCATTTCGACATTGCGATGTCCGAAACCCCGATAGAAAGAAGGGAATAAGGCTGCGGTCTTATGAGAAGTGGTCATGTGGACCAGATCCTAGCCAGGAGGGGCTAAGGTGGGAAAAACCATTTCGAAATTTCAGAGATTCGGTGATTGGGATATCCCGGGGATAGAGGTTTGTGACATCGAGGATCGCAAAACCCCGAAACCCGAAATTAAGATCGGGGAAGTTCACAGTTGAGTGCAGAAGACCATGGGGAAAATTAAGGACCTGTGGATCGGGTTTTTAGCAGAGATTCCACTGTGGAATCGGAAGAGATGCTTCGGCTCGAGGAAGAAATTGAGCGATCCTTCTGACCGGGAGGTCAGCGCAGAGGCCTTTTCTTGGGCAGAGGGTGCGGTCTGCATCAATTTTCCTGCTGACATTTGAAATTGGGATTTATTCCTTGTCTCAACGTTGAATCTTTTTGTTAGTGTGTTCCTTGGTAGACTTCGAAGCTAGTTCTATTTTTTTTTGTTTCTTTTGCAGGTATTTATATCGTGCCAGGTATTCCCATTTTGTTGTAGAAGAGTTATATAGCATCATGAAAAAGGAGAGGTTTATCAGAGTAAACCTGAATATGGATCCGACAGTCATAGAGGACGTCTATAATTGTTTCATCTTGAGAGAAGAAATCAACGCTTCTTGCAAAACTTTATGTTGCTTCTCCTTCTCTATTTCTCATTATGGGATTTAACAGATAGGCACTGATTATTATATTTTGCATGTGTTTATATAACCGGGTGCCTTCAACTCCAATTGACGTGTTGTGGACACTTTTGGCTCCTCCTTGTATCTTGGTTCATGATTCAAAACTTATGTTGTGACTAGCTCATGGAATTAGAACTGATAACGTTTTTGCACCCAACATATGAGCCCGAAAAAACAAATGACCATGTCAAACCCAATTTTTTTCTTTGCCAAAATTATCGATTTTTTCATGTGACAAAACTAAAGAAAGAAGGTACTTGGTGCATGTGTCATTATTTTCAGGCCCTAAATAAATCNTTGAATCTTTTTGTTAGTGTGTTCCTTGGTAGACTTCGAAGCTAGTTCTATTTTTTTTTGTTTCTTTTGCAGGTATTTATATCGTGCCAGGTATTCCCATTTTGTTGTAGAAGAGTTATATAGCATCATGAAAAAGGAGAGGTTTATCAGAGTAAACCTGAATATGGATCCGACAGTCATAGAGGACGTCTATAATTGTTTCATCTTGAGAGAAGAAATCAACGCTTCTTGCAAAACTTTATGTTGCTTCTCCTTCTCTATTTCTCATTATGGGATTTAACAGATAGGCACTGATTATTATATTTTGCATGTGTTTATATAACCGGGTGCCTTCAACTCCAATTGACGTGTTGTGGACACTTTTGGCTCCTCCTTGTATCTTGGTTCATGATTCAAAACTTATGTTGTGACTAGCTCATGGAATTAGAACTGATAACGTTTTTGCACCCAACATATGAGCCCGAAAAAACAAATGACCATGTCAAACCCAATTTTTTTCTTTGCCAAAATTATCGATTTTTTCATGTGACAAAACTAAAGAAAGAAGGTACTTGGTGCATGTGTCATTATTTTCAGGCCCTAAATAAATCAACTATCAAATATAAGTTTCCCATTGTGGTCATTGATGATTTGTTGGATGAACTCCAATGTGCATGTTTCTTCACCAAATTGGACATTCGCTATGACTATCACCATATTAGGATGAAGGAGGTAGATATTCCGAAGATGGATTTAAGAACTCATGAATGCCATTATGAAATCTTGGTCATGCCTTTTGGCCTATGCAATGCTCCATCCACCTTCCAAAGTCTTATGAATAAACTGTTGAAACCTTACCTTTGAAAGTTTGTTCTGGTTTTCTTTGATGACATCCTCATTTATAACCGCACCTGGGATAGCCACCTTCTTCATGTGGACAAAGTCCTTCACTTATTACAGGGCAACCAATTGTTTTTCAAAAAAATAAAATGTTTCTTTGGAGCTAGTGAAGTGGAGTACTTGGGACAGATTGTGAATTGAGACAGAGTAAAAGAGGACCCCAAAAAGATACAATATATGCAGCAGTGGCCACTACCCATGACCTTAAAGCACCTAATGGGTTTTCTTGGTCTCATAGGCTATTACAAGAAATTTATCCACCATTATGGAAATGTTGCTAAGCCCTTGACCAACCTTCTCAAGAAGATTGCATTTCATTGGACACCTACTGTAGAGAAAGCCTTCATTGATTTAAAGCACTCCATATGCACTACTCTCGTCCTAGCAGTTCCTGACTTCAATAAGAAAAATTTGGTGGAATCAAATGCTTCAGGAACTAGTATAGGTGCAATCCTCACCAAAGACGGTCAACCTCTAGCCTTTACTGGCCAAGCGTTCAGTGGCCGCAACTTGGGTAGATCCACTTATGAAAAAGAAATGTTGTTCATTCTACATGTGATGCACACATGGAGGCCCTACCTTTTGGGACACCATTTTCAGATCAAAACAGATCACCATAGTCTGAAGTATTTTTTGGAGAAGATTTATCCTCCCTCGAAACAAATAAGTTGCTAACTGAAATTTTGGGTTATGACTATGAAATCATATATAAAAAAGGAAAATACAATATAGTGGTTGATGCTTTGTCAAAAAATCATGAAAAGGATGGTGCCCTCTTTTCCTTATCCTTACCATTCTCTGATTGGATTGAGGATGTATTCCAGGAGTGGGTCACACACCCAACTATCTCCAAGATCATTTAGCGTCTTCAGGAGGACCCTAATCCTCCCACTAGATACACTTGGAAGGACAATACTCTTTGATATACGGATCTCTTGGTTATATCACCCTCTTTAGAACTCAAGCTGAAGCTCTTAATAGAGCTACACTCATCAACCATTACTGGTCACTCGGGCTTCCAAAAGACATATGCTCATGCCCATTGTTATTTTTTCTGGAAAAGATTGAAGAAGGATATACTTCAATTTGTCACCAAATATGAGGTGTG
This sequence comes from Picea sitchensis, assembly GCA_010110895.2. Taxonomy (NCBI): domain Eukaryota; kingdom Viridiplantae; phylum Streptophyta; class Pinopsida; order Pinales; family Pinaceae; genus Picea; species Picea sitchensis. The sequence goes on along the minus strand of SNQJ01S0152611.1, from coordinate 6,343 downwards.
GCAACGTAATAAAGGTGAAATGGTCAATTTTCCAAGTTCCCTACAACCCCTACCCATTCCATCTTCCATGTGGAAAAACATCTCCATGGATTTTATAGTGTGCCTTCCTAAAGTTGGGAACACATTCTTCATCATGGTGGTGGTTGATCACCTATCCAAGTATGCTCATTTTTGTTCTTTACCTCACCCTTTCAAAGTGGCACTCGTCGCACAAGTTTTCCTTGATAATATTTTCAAGCTACATCACATGCCAACATCTATTGTATATGATCATGACCCCACTTTCACTAGCACATTTTGGAAAGAGTTGTTTAAATTGCAGGGCACCCAATAAAACATGAGCACAACCTATCATCCCCAGTCTTATGGGCAAATGGAAGTGGTCAACAAATGTTTGGAAACCTACTTGCGGTATTTCGATTCAAACAAACAACACTAGTGGGTGGAATGGATTCCCTTGGTAGAATGGTGGTACAATACTTCCTATCATACAGGCACTAAAATGACCCCATATGAAGTAGTGTATGACCAACGAGCTCCGATAGTCACTACCTATCTTCCAGGAAAATCCAAGGTCCAATCCATTGATACCATGCTGCAAACTTGCACAACCACCGTCACAGCTCTGAAGGATAACCTCCACATGGCCCAAAATCACATGAAGGAATAGGTTGACCAACATCATTCTGAAATGGTTTTTCGGGAAGGGAATCAAATTTTTCTTTGGATCCAACCCTACAAGAAAATATCTCTCAAAGCTCAAAGAAATAATAAGTTGGTACCCAAGTTTTATGGTCTCTACCATATCATCAAGTGTATTGGCTCAATATCTTACAAATTGACTCTTATGACTACTTCCAAAATCCATTCAATCTTTCATGTTTCCTTTCTGAAGAAAGTGGTGGGACAAAATTATCGATTTCAAACCATCTTCCCGGAATTAGATGAAGAGGGATCTTTGTGGCTCCAACCTGAAGTAGTCCTTAACAATTAGGAACCTCAGTTGCATGGAATAACCATCAAGGAAGTGTTTATTAAGTGGAAGGACACATCACTAGATGATATGGCCTGGGAACTAGCGGCCATGCTTCAATAGTTTTCACACCTGTAGCCTTGAGGACAAGGATGCTTTTGAAGGGTGAGGGCATGTTAGGATCTGATTCGAACCCCTCTCCATGGGTCATTAGTTAGTAGGATATTTTTTCTATGTAGTAAAGGCCAATATTAATTAATAAGGCCTAATAAATAAATGAGAATAAGTCAATGTAAGAATACCTAATAGAAGCTCTCGCTTCTAGAAAGATATTCCTCTACAAGTTTCCTTAGAAGGTAAAATTAGTATAAATAAGTGTAGGAGGCACGGGTTAATTTTTTATTGGAGATTATTGTAATAGAGTTATTCTCTTCTAGAGGTTTCCACCTCGAAGAGGAAAGTGAACATTGTTATATTTAATAAAGGTTCTCATCCTGGTGTTACTCTGGTATTATTCTGATATTGTTCGTGATATATCATTGTTGTTCTACCATTGCTTGCTAAATATTTATGTTTTGCATATTATATTATATATGGAATATTGAAATATTATTGGTGGTTCATTCAGAACTATGGAAATATTTTATCCCCCCTCAAGAAGCTACTATGAAAATATACCAAGTACATCTGGACACGAGAAGCCCAGGAAGCCTTAGATACTCTAAAAGATAAACTAGTCACTGTATCGATTTTGTTTTTTTCCTGATTGGTATAAGATCTTCCATGTTCATGTATATGCATTGTTAATTACATTGGGATCAGCTCTTATCTAGGTGGATATCAGTGGCCAACTACCTATTCCACTATCTCAAAAAATAGTTTCCTACCTTGGCAGTTTTTCTACAGTCGTTTAGGTCCTAAAATTTCAGGGCCATTTTGAGGCCTTAAAGAACAGTTTTTGTGGATCAACAATTATTAGTATGTAGATAAATTTATATTATAGGCCAAATGGAATCTTTGCTCCTTGTCTATATCTCTCCTATGAGGTATCAAGTGCCCCAAATAGAGATAGTATGCAAAAATTATGCCCTCGGGAATTTGACACATTAACTAACCCAATGGGGCCCAACAAACCTTTTGACATTTCATCTCCCAGGGTTAGGGTTATGGATGTTTAAGGTTTTCTCATTTATGATTTATTTTTAAAAGGAATTTGGAGTCTCATTGTAAACATATTCTTTTGAATGTGCGTATCCATCACATATCTTCTTAGAGATAAGCTACCACCATTTTAACGAGTTAAGTTTGCTTTGCATTTTACAGTTCCTATACATTGTGTTCATTAATAGAAATTGTGTATTATTGTATCTCTATGTTTCCTACAATATATCTATGTATTTCCTTATTATATCTCTACTTTCAGTTCATTCTTACAAGTTCTTGCACAACTAGGAGAAGGGAATATTGATCATATGATCTATTTTTCTAGTTTCAAGTTGTCTGACACTGAAAAGAATTATGCAACCACCGAGTATGAAGGCCTCACCATGGTGTATTCCTTGCAGGATTTTCTCCATTACTTTTTTGGGACCTTGTTTAAATTATGCATTGACCATTCCATGCTCAATTATTTGGTCACCAAGTCAGTGTTGTGAGGGAGAATATGTCAGTAGTTGTCACTCTTCCGAGAGTTTGAGTTTGAGGTAGTTGTCAAACCTAGGAAATAAAATATTGTACATAATCATTTGTTGCATATCGATTCTGGTGACGTTAGTTGGAGTATATATGATGAACTCTTCAATGTTCAACTCTTCTGCATCAAATTAGTTCTTGATCAATTAGTTGAGATCACTAAATTTCTCACATCAGGAAAGGCACCAACGAGGTATACTCAAACCCAAAATTTTCAACGCGTGACTCATAGTGAAAACTATCAGTTGATTGTTGGAAAACTAGATAAGATGGCCACTGATGGAATTCTACACAGGTGTGCCTTAGAAAATGAACATGACCCCATTTTGTATGAAGCACATGAGGGTATTTCAGGGGGACACAATGTAGGTAAGGCCACTACGTGGAATTTTTTTGCAAGTTGGGACTTGGTGGCCCTAACTTTTTGTTGAAGCCAAGGAGTATTGTAAACACTACAAAGTATGTCAATGGATCAAAAATCCTTACCGAAGAGATGAACTCCCTTTGTTTTCTATTACAACATTGAAATTGTTTGAGAACTGGGAAATTGATTTTGTGGGCCCCATCAATCCTCCCATGTGTCAGACAGGTGTGTGATATATTATTGTAGGCACTAAATATATGATGAGGTGGGAAAAATTCACACCAGTTAAGGATTATATAGTATAAACAGTGACGAGGTTCATTTTTGAGAATGTGATTACTAGGTTCAATTGTCTGAAGGTGCTGATGAGAAACAAAGGCTCACATTTTATGAATGCCACCATTTAGGTACTCACTCAAGAGTTCATGATCCATCACCAAAATATAAGTTCCTATCATCCTGAAGCTACTAGTACAGTTGAATCTTTCAATTAAATTTTAGAACACACATTAACCAAAGTTTGTAATGTGCAACATTATGATTGGGATAAGTGGATCCTCGCAGTATTATGGGAATATTGAACAACCTGCAAAATGTTAATGAATCACTTCCATTTAGATTGGTATATGGAAAAGAAGAAGTCATGATATTATAATTTATTTTTTCCATCCTACGAATTTCTCTAGCTATTCACATGCAAATGAACAATCAGTTCAACAGAGGTTGGATGAACTCATGGAGCTAGAGGAGGATTTCCATGTGGCGACATTTATCCAAGTGGTTGAAAAGAAAAGACAAGAGGCATGACATATCACAACATCCACCATAAAATCCTACATCTAGGTTCTTTGGTGTTGTTATACGATAATAAATATCTACAAAACCATGGCAAGATATTTATGCATTTGTTGGGCCCTTTCCGCCCAGTTTACATCAGTGAAGCATATTCCGCCAAGATGGCTACATTACAGGGACATCCGCTCAATGGAATTGTAAATGATATTAGGTTGAAGGTGTACTATGGCCTACATGGGTCACCTATCACTCAGTTATGATGCCACATTCAAAAAGGAGAATCACCAATACAACGGATCCAGAGCATAATCTACTCACTGATGGGGATTTGTCGAAACTCCATCATTCTTCTTCAATCATTCACATATGTCTGTGCCCTTCTAATGTCGGATTTCACTTACTACTGTTCTCCACTCTATATATACCCATTCCTTCCCAACCACTAGTTAGAAACATCCTCCATGTCCTATTATCTCTCTCCCCCACCTGTTACTCACCCACCCAATCTCTTTTCATTTCCTACTATCCCTCTGTTACCCATTGATCTTACCATATGCTGTTTTAGGTCCCCTTTCATGGATGAACTTAGTAGATGTTCTAGGATGTGTAATTCCCAGTCCGTTCATGCATCCAGAGATCCCATAGTCCAATTATCACGAAGGTTGAAAATTCTACATCAATGACTGGGTAGAAGTCCCACCCTCTTATTCACCAGCAAGACACAAGAAATTACCACATAGTTCATGTTATAGAAAGATTGGCTCACCCCGTGCAACTTTCTTATAAGGGATTTTCAATTTCCCTATGTAGACCTTAAGTCCCTTTTGCACTTCCCAGAGATAAAAAATCATATGTTTCCACATATACACACCCTAACAGTTATACAACAAGCATTTACGTAGGTTGCACCATTTCCACATATACACACCCTATTGTCGGATTTCACTTCTTACTATTCTCCACTCTATATATACCCATTTCTGCCAAACCACTAGTTAGAAACATCCTCCATGTCCTATTATCTCTCTCCCCCACCTGTTACTCACCCACCCAATCTCTTTTTGTTTCCTACTATCCCTCTATTATCCATTGATATTACCATATCTTGTTTTAGGTCCCCTTTCATGGATAAACTTAGTAGATGTTCTAGGATGTGTAATTCCTAGTCTGGTCATGCATCCAGAGATCCCATAGTCCAATTCTCATGAAGGTTGACAATTCTACATCAATGACTGGGTAGAAGTCCCACCCTCTTATTCACCAACAAGACATAAGAAATTACCACATAGTTCTTGTTATATCAATATTGGCTCACCCCATGCAACTTTCCTAGAAGGCATTTTCCATTTCCCTATGTAGACTTTAAGTCCCTTTTTCACTTCCATAGCTAAAAAATCATATTTTTCCACATATACACACCCTAACAGTTATACAACAAGAATTTACATAGGTTTCACAATTACAGACTACGTACATCAGGTTTTGTGCCCAAAATTAAAAATTGTGTTGGGTTTCCATCTCACGTCACAAGATCCCTGATGATTGACCTTCCATATAATGGAAACGTTTCGACTCGACCCTTCAGTTCCATTTGAAGGCTATAAATTGGGCCATATATAAATCGTGGAGGAGAGAGAGAAATAAACTTTTGAGAGAAAATATACTCTGGAGAATTTTTCATTTCACATTGAGTCTGAATCCCTTTGTCCTATAAAGTCTGAACACATTGTTCATCCCCTAAGATCTTCCCTCTCTGATGGAGAACCTCATTCTCTCTCTTATATGAGCTTGCATTTGGTGGATGATAGAAGTGGTGAAGGCCCAACTGAAAGGGACTTAGTTTCTTTATTTCGATATGTGTTGACATGGAATTGTGTCACTCATCACTTTTGTTGATCATCTTTTAATAGGAATACTCTTTTCTTGTCCAATTGATATCTTGCAAATATTTGAATTATTATTCCATGGGTGTATTTTTTATAAATGTTAATGGATTATATTATTGTTTGTGCTAACATTATATATTATCACCATATTCTTGCATTTATTTGTTGTTGAGGACAAGTTGCAGGTATAAATATTTGAGTCACGTGCTCAACATTGGTCTTTATCAAACGTCTGGACGAGGTAGGCTCTTTATATTGTCTTGTTAGAATTTTCATATATATAAAATATTTAGGATTGGAGTTTATTTATGCAGACAATCTATCTGCTGTAATTTACCCCATGCCATAGAGTGATTTTCCTCATAACAGTTCCTTGAATTGTGCTTCAAATTTGTAGTGGTACACTATCTCTCTAATCTCATCATTGGTTTTCCTATCACCATGGATAATCACCTTTGATAAAGCGGATAGCCCAAGGTTGCGGGTTATCCTCTCCACTGGGATAAGAGGTCCTTGTCATTCTGTTAAGGTCCTAAGGCGCACATAGGTAGATCAATGTATTCGGATGTAATAAAGGTCAATATTAATAAGGCCTTTCAATAAAATAGAATAAGGTGGATGTAAGAAGACCTA